>CAUYQV010188576.1:0-94712 GCA_963574575.1 Galagoides demidoff
TGTACATTAATGCAGTCATGGGGTACAGTGTGCTGGTTTTATATACAATTTGAAATATTTTCATCAAACTGGTTAACATAGCCTTCATGGCATTTTCTTAGTTATTGTGTTAAGACATTTACATTCTACATTTAGAAAGTTTCACATGTATGCTTGTAAGATGCACCATAGGTGTGGGGCCACCAATTACCCAGAAAAAAAATTTAAAATATAAAAGGAACATCCATGAGCTTTAGGAAAATTATAAGATGCCTAACATAGATGTACTTCAAGTTCCAGAAGGGGAGTGGAAAACATGAAAACATGTTTGGTTTTTTTTCTTTGAGAATTCATGGCAGAAATATTTTGAATTTTGATGAAAACTATAAATCCACAGAACTATAAATCCATGAACTTTAATGAATCCTAACTCTAAAAATATAACAAAACTACATTAAAGCACAATGTAATAAAATTGCTCAAAGCTAGTGATAAGTTATTAAAAACAGCTGAAGAAAGGAAACCACATTGCAAATAGAGAAATATAGACAACAACAATGGATTTTTTTTTTTTACTAAAAACAATGTAAGCAAAAGAATAGTAGAATAATCTCTTAAGTACTGAAAGAAAAAAATAAATAAAAAACTTTTAAAGCCAGAATTATATACCCAGTGAAAATGTCTTTCAAAACTAAAGAAAAAGTAAAGACATTTTCAAACATATAAGATCTGAATAAATTAATTAACAGAATAACTACAATACAAAAAGTTTTAAAGAAAATCATTTAGATAGAATAAAAATTTACCACATGGAAACTTTTGCCCAAAGGCATGAAGAACACTAGATACAGAATTCATATGGGTAAATGTATATAGTTTTTCTTACTAAGTAAATGCTTTTCTAAAAAATTACTTTTAAACTTTTTATACATACTTTTTATAATTTATATATATATATTGCTATAATAGCAATATATTCTTGGATTTACTGCATAGCTATAGATAAAATATATGACAAAACAGCAAAAAGGTAGGAAGCAAAAAAAGAATTGTATTATTTTAAAGCCTTATACATAAAGTGTTACAATATTACACTAAGTAGACTATAATTAGTTAAGGTTCCATATTATAACCCTAAAGCAACAAATAAATTAAGGAAAGAGTGATAGCAAACAAACCAACAAAAATAACAAAGAAAACATATAAAATCTCTAATAATAATTAATCCAAAAGAAACATGAAAAAAGAAACAAAGAACAAATAGAAACAAATAGAAAATAAGTAGCAAGATGACAGACTTAAGCCTAACAATATCAGTAACCCCCATTAAATATAAATGGTCTAAATACTTCATTTAAAAGGAAGAGATTTTCAAGAATAGTAAAAAACAAGCAAATGAAAACACAGAAAAAAACTAGATAGTGTCTATAAGAAACATACTTTAAATAAAAAGACAAAAATAGGTTAAATGTAAAAGGATTAGAAAGATATACATATGCTATACTAACACTAGTCAAAAGAAAGCTAGAGTGACTATATTAATATTAGACAGTGTAAAATTCAGAGAAAATAATTTTACCAGAGATAAATGGTCATTTTATGATGATAATGAGGCCAGTTTTTTGAAAGGCTGTCACAATTCTAAATGTACACATCTAATGACATGATTTCAAAGTACAAAGCAATACTGACAAAAGTACCAACAAAGTTATGAAAATACCCATATATTGAGAGAAATCACACCATCTGAATAAATTTTAAAACAAGTAGACTGAAACAAGTATATATTAGACTTGAACAATATTACCAGTCAACTTGTCCTAACTGACATTTGTATAATACACCCCCAACAACAGCACAATGGGCATTCTTTTCAAGTGTTCACAGAACATTTACCAAGATATTCTAGACCATGAAACAAGTCTCAATAAATTTAAAAGGATTGATGTCATATAAAGTATGTTCTCTAATGACAGTTAAATTAAATTAGGAATTAATAATCAAAACATGACTAAACAATATCAAAATAGGTGGAAACTAAATATCATTTTCCTGTATATGGCATAAGACAAAAGAGAAATAAAAGGAGAAATAAAAAAGTATTTTGAGCAGAATGAAAATGAAAACACAACATATTAGCATTTGTGAAATGCAATAAAAGAAGTACTTAGGAGAAAATTTATAGGAACTAATGGCTATATTAGAAAAGGAAAAAGGCCCCAAATTAATACATTCATCTTCATCCATAAGAAACTTGAAAAATAAGAGCAAATTAAAACCAACGTTAAGTACAGAAAGAAAGTCATAAAAATTAAAGCAAAAACCAGTGTTTTTGTTTAATATAAGGCATTAAACAGTTGAGAAGGAATACAAAAGCTGGTTCTTTGAGATCAATAAAATTGACAAACTGTAGCCAAACTGCTCAGGAAAAAAAGGGAGAACACACAAATTACCAGGTATCAGGAACCATTGAGGTAAAATTAATAAAGTTTTTACAAATATTCAAATGATAGCAAAGGGGATATTATAAACAAAATTATGCCTAGATAAATTGAACATATTGTCTTAAAAGACTCAAATTACCAGGGCTCACTCAAGAAGCAATAAATAGATAGCCTTGAATTAAATCTATTTAGGAAACAGAATTTGTAATTAAAAATCTTCCCACAAAGATACCATCCAGACCTATATGACACTGCTGTTCTACCTAACATTTCAGGAAGAAATAATACCAATTTTATACAAACTCTCCCAGGAAAATGGAGGAGAGAGAATACTTTCTTATTCTTTAACACTATTCTTACCTGAGTCCAGTATAAGACAAAGATATAAGAAAGAAAACTACATCTTGATTAAATTTGACTTCATAAATATTAAAAAACTTTTGCCTGTTTAAAAGCACTGATAAGAGAATCAAAAGCAAGTCACAAATGGGGAGAAAATATTTTCAAAACATATATTTGATAAAGTATCTGCATCCAGGCTATCCAAAGAACTTTCAGAACTCAACAGTAAGAAAAAAAAAATTCAGTTGCTCACGCCTATAATCCTAGCACTCTTAGAGGCTGAGGTAGGTGGATTGCCTAAGCTTAGGAATTTGAGACCAGCCTAAGCAAGAGTGAGACTTGAGACTACTAAAAATAGAAAAAAAAATTTTTTTAAAGCTACCCAGGTGCTACTCGGGAGGCTGAGGCAAGCTTAAGCCCAAAAGTTTGAGGTTGCTGTGAGCTATGACACCACAGCACTCTACTAAGGGCAACAGAGTAAGACTCTGTCTCAAAAAACAAAAAGTAATAAAAAAAAGAAAAGGAATATAAGGGAATATAAAACATTTTTTAAAGAAAGAAAGAAAATATTAGTTAAAAATAGGTAAAGATTTGAAATGACATTTCAAAGATGATACCCAAATAACAAAAAAGCACATAAAATGGCAAATATTATTAATTATGAAAGAAATGCAATTTACACTCATAATGAATGTACTATTAGTCACTATTAGAATGACTAAAATTCTGAAACCTAAACCTTACCAAATGTTGCCAAGGATGTGGAGGAACTTGAACTCTCATAGACTCTTGTTGCAAATGCAAAAGGCTATAATCACTTCAGAAAAACATTTGCCATTGCTCTTAAAAAATTAAATATACACCTAAAATATTATTCAGCCATTCCATTCTTAAGTTTTTGCCCAAAAGAAGAAAAAAGATATGTTCACATATAGACTTGGACATGAATGTTCCTTGAGGCTTTATTTGTAGTATCCCATATTTGGACTACCCCAAGGTTCATTAATAGGTGAGTGCACAGACAAATTTTGGTACATACATGCAATAGAATGCTACTTAACAGTAAATGGGAACAAATTATTAATATAGGCAACTATATTGGTGTATCTCAGAATAATTGTGCTGAGTAATAAAAGCAAGACCCCCCCCAACAAGTACTTTGTATGTTGCATTTGTGTATAACTCCTGAAAATGCAAACTAATCCACACTGGCAGGAACCAGATCAGTGGTTTCCTGGGGGTGAGGAGGCAGATGGGTGACAAGGCAGGATCCCAGTGGGGCATGAAGAAATATTTAGGGATCATGGATAAACTTACTATTGTGATTGTGGTAATAATTTTACTATTGTACACACATATCAAAGCTTATTAAGTTGTAAATGTGTAGTTTATAATAATATGTGATTTATTATACAACAAAATTTTAAAAAGCAGTTTTTTAAAATGCTATAATCATTTTTTCCTGGATTTCCATAGATAAAATTTATGCTCCAGGTGGAACGTCAGATATGGAGATCCTTAAAGTGCATTACAGTTTTACATGTCTCGCTGTCTAACTACAAATCAAAACAACCCAAGTCATTTGACCATGGTACCTAAAATGCCTACAATGGGTAACACAACAAGTATTCCATAACGCTTGCAGTGGTTCTCAACCTGTGGATCATGACCCACAGGAACTCTATTAAAGGGCTGCAGCATTAGGAAGGTTGAGAACCACTGGCTTAAAGTGTCAAAGGATAATTTGTGATCAGCCACATGAAGTGTACCTCCTTTCTGTGTGTAGTGGAGGTAACTTGAGATGGCATAAAACAATGAACAAGGAAGGGCACTGGAAAGAGATTCTTACATTTGCTATTAACTGGCTATGTGACTTCAGGCAACTTACTCCCCCCCTCTGCTTTTCTTCAGCTTTAGAGTGAAGTAGTTGGACTAGTTGACCTCTAAAGCTCTATTGGGCTTCAAAACTGAGTTCTTAACTTGCCCTATCATCACACAAAGGTTTTAAACATTGTTTCTAACATATGAAGCAATCATCTCATCAATTATATTTAATCGCATGATCCCATAGTTAGGTACTTACTCCAGCTGCCTCCTAGAGTATTCCAGTACACTGCAGGGCACATTAGCACATCCACACCTCTGGGGGGGTCCTTCAGAGAAACAATGAATTTAATTTTGTTAGCTCCATCTTCCCAAGTTTGGACCACAGAATCCTATGATTCACTAACCACCTAATAAATATCTCATGATTCAGGGAATGCTAATGTCTCAGATTGTCTTCTAGAGAGTAAGAATTAATGGCGAGAGGAGGCTCTTGGAGGGCTGCTGGTTGTGGTTATCCTCTGGGACCGGAATATGGAGAGGTTGAAAGGAATGTGCATGAGAGTGACCAAGAATGTGGAATGAGATGGCTGAAGGGGCTCGGCTATGAGGAGCCATTTTGGTGTAGGCTGTGGAGACAAGGAGGGGAAGTGACTTCCTCTGGGATGCATGATCTGAGACCTTCAGGGTTGCCTTCACTCCCTGCCTCCCCAGCTCTATGTGAAGCCACTGCAAAGTAGGTTTCGCACAGCCATCAGTCTGCACGTGTTACTCTCTCTAATTGGATTATTAGCAGATGGGAGCTTTTCTATTGCCTTGGCTCAACATCCTCTATTGTGTACAGAAGAAGGGTGTTTGGAGGGAGGGAGATGCAGTTGGCACAGATTTCCTCGGGGGCTTCTCCTTCTATCTCTCATACACCTCTGGGGTCCAGAGCTTCAGATACACAAGGCCATTCAGGTCACACACCCCACTGAAATGGATAATTTTCACCAACAAAACTAGCATTGTTGCTTTTTGCTATACATAGGTTTTAAAGCACTCAGAAAGATAAGACAGTTCATAAAAATTTGAGGAGAAAGGTATAGAGAATTGGCTTCTATTCCTGTGATAACCACTATAATTTTAATGACCCATCTTCCACTTTATCACTTTATAAATACAAATGTATTTATATATACATTTCTGCTTCATTATTTTATGCTTCTATGTATTCACATTTGCTCAAATGGGATCATAATGTATAGAAGGGCAGAATGGTGATCTCTCAAACGTGTTCCATCCTGATCCCCGGAACCTGTGAATACACTACATTACATGACAAGGGAGAATTAAGGTGGCAGATGGAATTAAGGTTGCTAATCAGCTGGCCTCCAAGTGGGAGAGGGTGTCCTGGGTTATCCAGGAGGGCCCAGTATAATCGCAAGGGTCCTTAAATGTGATTAGGGAGGCAGAAGGGACAGTCCCAGAGTGATGCAGTGTGAGAAAGTGCTGGCATTAGAAACGGAAGGGGGCCATGAGTCATGGAGTGTGGGCAGCCTCTAATAGCTGGAAAAGCCACGGAAAACGAATACATGCTGTAAATACTGTCATTAGCAAGAACACTTTCTCCCCAAGTTTTTCACCCACCTTTCCTTGTCTTCACTTCCACACCCCATGTAAACAATTTTAACGGTCTGTTGATATATATCCTTTCATGCATTTTCATGCTTCTACAGTTTCTCTCTCTCTTTCACACACACACACACACACGCGCGCTGATAAATGATTTTGAAATTATTTGAAGAAATGGAAGCACAATTCTCATTCTCATCATACTGGACCTTTTTACTTTGTTTCACAACTAAATGTGGCTGTAGGTGACAAAATTGGGGTAGGAGTCTGCCTGCCTTCAGGGATTTTCTTGGGGGTCTGAATGGATGAAGCTGACACCATAGAAGGCAGACAGGAGAGATGTAAGGGTTCCACCTGTTTTATTGGTGACAGTATTTGAGCTCTTGGATTAGACTTTCTGTCTGTGAGAGTCACTCTGGGACTTTTCAGTTGCGTAAGTCAATACTTTCCCTTTATTATAGAGCCATTTTGAATTGGATTTTTGTTTTCTTTTGGTAACTTGGCAAACATATTGCACTACCTGTGCTGTAAACCTTAAAAGTCAGTTCCTCGTTGGCTACTATATTATATTATCAGAAGATTTGGGAGGCTAGATGGCTTAATACTTCCCCTACGCCACCACGTTTCAAACACTGGCTGTTATTTTTGTCAAACAGCAGAAACCCAATTCAAACAATCTGGCTTATACCAAAAGAAAAAAAAAAAGGAGATTTATTAGTTCATAAAACCAGAAAGTGAAGGGAAACCACTGAAGTCATCCTTGCAGCTTATTACCTTTCCATTTTTCGGTGACAAGCTCTTGTCTGTGGACAGGAACCATGGCTGTGGGCAGTGCTCAACTCATGGTTCAGCTACATAAGAAGGGCACTTCTCAATCCAGGTTGGTTTGAAAAATCCAGGGAAAGGATTCTAATTGGCTGGCTTGAGTCATGTGTTCGTTTTTTGACCTAAACTCTGTGGACAGGGAATAAGCCCTGATTGGCTCAGCTGAGGTTACTGATCCACCCCCATGGCTGTGGGTAGACTCAGGTCTGTTTTCAGATAGAGGAGGCAAAATGGGCATTTCGGCAGAGGAGTATCACGAGTACATACCAGGAATTGACAGGCAGAGGGAGATGGAATCACAGAAAGGGCAAGTCAGATAACTCTCAGACTTTTAGATTCTGTCCCTCTTGGGTCTCTGGGGTTTCTTGCTAAAATATTAGTAAAATATAGAACAAAGTGAGGTACTTACTATGCACCATTAAGTGATAAGAACAAGTAACATAAAATGCCTGGCTTGCCTCCTATATTTCACTTCTGGAAAGGGAGGCTGACACCAGAGGCTAATACTGACTGAAGACCCTTCTTGCCCCATGAAACACTCTAGCAGGCCTGCAGTTTTCAGAGGTCACAGCCCCACCTCCTTCTCCTCCTTCTCCTCCTCCAGCATAAGCACCTCAGATACTCACCCTGGAGAGGTCTCCTGGGATGGTGGCTCTGCTGTTAGGTTTTCTTTTCTTTATTGTTGCAGTTTAGCCGGGGCTGGGTTCAAACCTACCACCCTTGGTATCTGGGGCCAGTGCCCTACTCACTGAGCCACGGGTGCTGCCCTGCTGTCATGTTTTCTATCCCTACTTGCTGGATGAGTCCCTGGTTCTCCCCCCTGGCAGTAGGACTGGATGGCATTTTGAATCAAGCTGTCTCTTGGAAGCTGAAACCATTGCAAGAGCCTAGGTTGGGATGCAGGGACAACTGGCATTTGGCTGAGTGGGAGGACAGGGAACAGCTTACCAGCTGCTGAGGAGCCTGTTTGCAACGTATGAGAGAAAGAGAAAAGAAAAATTGTGTATCTATCTGTGTGCGTGTCTGTCTGGGTGTGTCCATGTAACATTAACTTTATTTCTTACAGATACTTTGTTCTTTAATAACACACTATTCTGGGCGGCACCTTTGGCTCAGTGGGTAGGGTGCCAGCCCCACCGAGGGTGGTGGGTTTAAATCAGGCCCCGGCCAAACTGCATCAAAAAAATAGCCAGGCATTGTGCCAGGTGCCTGTAGTCCCAGCTACTCGGGAAGCAGAGGCAAGAGAATCATCTAAGCCCAGGGGTTGGAGGTTGCTGGGAGCTGTAACGCCATGGCACTCTACTGAGGGCGATAAAGTGAGACTCTGTCGCTAAAAGATAAATAAATAAATAAATAAACACAGTATTCTGTCTTCTGAATGGGTTTTTTTCTTAGTTTGTTTGTTTTGAGACACAGTCTGGCTCTGTCACCCTGGGTAGACTTCTATGGCATCAGCCTAGCTCTCAGCAATCTCAAACTACTGGGCTCAACCAAACCTCCTGCCTCAGCCTCCTGACTAGCTGGGACTACAGGTGCATACCACCATACCTGGTTAACTTTTCTGTTTTTAATAGACACAGGGTTTCACTTTGCTCAGGCTGGTCTTAAACTCCTGAGCTCAAACAATCCACCTGCCTTAGCCTCCCAGAGTGCTAGGATTTTGTCTTCTGAATGTTTCTAGAACTCAGCTGTTTTCTTTAAGATCATTCCCCCACTGAAGCCAGGGAAAGAGATGTACAGCATGGGAGGCCCAAACTGTCCACAGATGAGTGGGGCGCCGTGTGGATGTTGAGCTCCTTGTCTCTGGCCTCCACCAGGCGTTTAAAGTCTGTCAGTGCCTACGTCCCCTCTGCTGTCTGTGGAGGACTCAGGACCCCTCTCTCATTTATGTTTCTGATGTGAGTAATTTAAGCTGTTTGGGGGGTTGGTCCTGGAGAATTCCCTGTGCCAAGGTCACTTCAGTTCACTTTAGCTACAAGCCATCATGATGATAAAACAGATGTTAGTAGTTGAGCTCCTGTTAGGTGTCAGTCGTCTTCAATCAGAGGAGCAGCAGCCCACAGCAGTGGGGACCCCGGACCATACCATGGGGCACATGGTCCAAATCCTGGGCCTCTCAGCTCCTAACTCAGACTTGTCTCTCACATGCTCTGTACGTCAGATTTCTCAGCTGGGACATGGGGCTAACGAAGCAATACCCGCTCCCATAGAGATGCTTGGAGTAGCTAATGAGATATTAAGTGGAAGAGTGGTTATCATTTAGGAAACACTCAACAAATGTTAGCTGTTGATAGGAATGCTCAGGACCTTCTTGAAAAGGAGGTATATTATCTGCGTTTTAGAAATGAGGAAAGCAAGTCTCAGGTACCAAAATAAAAACTGGCTTGGATCACATAATCAGAGGGAGAGAGCCAGAATTTATACTCTTCCTTCCAAATGGCAAGGCTGCACTGCGTTAAAGGGAGACCTCCTTAATGTTCATGAGCATCTGGGGAGTAAACTCCTAGCTGTACGACTTCAAGCAAATTACATAACATCTCAGACCCTGCTTCCTCACTTATGCCAAGTGGATAATAATACTCATGCATAACAGTTGTTATGGTGGGTGGTTAAGCAAGATAACGTACAAGAAATAGTAAATAGCCATTTCTTTTCTGCCTCCTTTCTTCTTATTTAAACAGAACAAAATATAATGGAACGGGCAGATTTTTACCTGGAAATATACTCTCTAATAGTAAACGATTCCTTTTTGGCTTACTTGGTGCTGTAGATCATCTGCATTCCCGGTCAGTCTCCTTGTGATGATGCAGCTTCAGTAGCTGGTGATTCACCATTTTCTTATCCAAACAACCTTTGCCTCCCTGGAAGGACATAGGTCATGTGTGGTCATGGGTGGTGCAGTGCAGTGGCAGATGCTGAAGAGGGAGCCCAAATGTTGGAGCCCTAGCCTGTCCCTGCCATCACCTACCATGTGTGTGACCTTCTTAATCACTCAATGTGCTTGGGCTCCCATCTCTCATTATATTAACAGAATCTCAGTAATGTGTCCTCTGACGTTTCACCTGGTTATTATGGAAGAACAATCAAAGAATGAGGATCAAATTAATCAAAACGAGTAACATCCCATGCAAACCCAGAGATTTTGATTGATGTCAGACCTGGGTTTACCAATGCTCCTCTTAGGAACTTTGGACAGTCCCCGCTTCTTAGTTGTGTCATGATCAAGCCTGGCCCCAGATAAAGGCGAGACCTCAAGGCCAGAACATTTGGAGATCCACAAGAACTTAGGCCAGTGTTATCTGGCGATTCCTTTCCAGTTCCAAGGAAGGTGTATAGAGGAAGCTGTGAGGGGCTGCTGTGAAATGGAAGGGGTGGAGTTACAGCCACCAGGAAGAAGAGACAGAGAAGTGAGAAATACAAACAGTGCCCGCCAGTGCTTGTTACTAAGAAGGCGCCATGGAGGGTGGGACTTGGCATCTACATGCCATGATGTGTATCTAAGCTCCAAGACCTTAACAATTCACATTTCTTCTGTGGACTTATATTTCCTTCTCTGTGTAACTGGAATCATCACCCTTGGTCTGCTTACCAAAAGATCCCGTGTAATGATCAGGTGAGATTATGCATGGGAAAGAGTCTTACAAACTGGGTAACAGCAGATAAACTGTACAGCAAGGAGTCAGCATATGAACTTTTGTTTTCCATGTGAACAAAAAGCCTTCTGGTTTTTCTTCTCTGCCTCATTCTGCACTCTCTCCTGGACTTTCCATCACTTCTACCCCCAGCTCAGAGACAGCCCACACTCCCTCTAGCTAAGTTTGCTTTGAGTGGGTGGCCTAGGGCGAGTTGACTGGTGACAACAGAGGACCCTGGTGGCTGGTGTTCTCAAACCATCAAATGCTCAGCCAGGGATCATCAGGGGTGAAAAAAGAGAAGATTGCTGGGCATAATGACAGCTTCATTCCCAAGCTGCAGGGCATGGCTTTTTGCCCAGAGGCAGTCAAAATATTTGACAACTTTGTAGGATCGGAGGATTGACCAAGGCCACATTGGAACCAAAGCAGGTGCCCAGAGCTCCTGCAGCATCAGGCCTACTCCTTTAGTTGCAGGGCAGTGAAGTCTTGGTTGTGGGGTAATGGACCAAGCACATAGGTGCGGCACTTATGAAGCTGGGGCCAAGGGATCTTAACCAACTAGTTTGCAAATCTTTCAACATTTTCACTTTATAACCATTTTAATACGGCCTTAGCTGAGACTATCAGATGAGTATCAGACTTGCTCTTCCCCAAGTATAACAAACATGAACCTCACCTCCAAGGAGTTGGGCCAAGTGCCTGGAGCTGCCTCCCCCTGCTCCTCTTCTTCCACTTTTCCTCTCTCCCTCTTCTTCATCCCTTCCTCTTCCTCCACCATGCCCCCACCTCTTTCTCTCCCTCACTACTTTTAACACAGTATGTAAGAAAAAGGGTATGAAAAAAACAGATATATTCCTGCACACTCAAAGCCCTGTTCAGACATGGGCCCCACCCCATCCAAGTCATTATACTGAACTAATTTAATTACCTCTTTAGCCTTTAAAAAAAAAACTCTGTTTATAATTCAGCCACAGGGTTAAGTAAACAATTGATTCAAACAGGAACAGGGCCCCTCCTTCCCTCCCCCAGCCTCCTTCTTAGGGCAAGACTTGGAGGTCTTCTTTCTAGAGACAGATCTGTGGTTGCCACAGAGGATAATGGGGGACCCAAAGAAACGATGAATTAGGCCCTGTGTCAACGCCAGGATGCCATAAAGAACATTCATGGCAAAAATTCAAATACATTTACGTGAAAAAAAAAAGTTGAATGTAAAACTTTTTGTAACACAAGTAGTGCTGCTTGTTTGTTCAACAGGAGAGCAGCTGATTTGCAATCTAGAAGGCTGTGTAGACAAAGTCCAGAGAAAGTGGACCCTGGGCCAGTTCATCTGATTGTCTGCTCTACCACTCATGGGGCTTTATGAACTTGGGCGAGTAACTTAAGGTCCTTGTCCTTCAGTTTTCTCATATATAACATGGGGAGAGGAAATAGCTCCTCCCTCAGAACTGGTGTGAGAATTACAAGCAATCATACAATATAGTCCTTACAGCATTGTCTGTTATGTAGTAACTATTCAACACGAGGCGGTTGCTTTATATGGTGGTGGAGACAATGCTGTCTTCATTAAAACCACGGTGTGGTTTACTTTGGGCACACAGGTAGACTTTAATACCCAACTTTTTTACAGTTTGGGCCAGACATTTGACTAAGTTCTGCCAATGAAATATGAGTGGAGGCCAAGGTGGTTGAAAAAGGGGTTCTTTGTCTATGACCATTGTGGAGCTCCAGAAACTTAGGCAACTATGTTCCTGAGTGGCTGTGTGGAGCAGAGCCCCTCCCTCCACCTCTGTTCTGTTAAGTGTGACCCAAGCAAGATGTAAACGTTTGGTGCATTTTTGAATGAGATTTGGGAGCTTGTCTGTGGTAACTTTTAGTGTGCCTTGACTAATACAAAGTGAGTCTCTTAAAAGTCATGCAGGAAGTGATTAGGGCTTCATTCTGCCTTCTTATTTTCTGAGGAGTAGGCATGGGTTTAAGAAAACACAGGGATTGACATAACAGGTATTGGCTGTGATTCTGGTTGCCCACCATGGCATAGTAGCAAACATGTAGCATCAGATGACTTCAGTTTGAATCTTGGCTCTGTTACTTTCCAGTTTCGTAACCATGGTCACATTTCTTACCCTCTCAATATGTTTCTTTATATTAAAAAATTAGGATAATATAAAATTAAAAATTCACAAATTCTTGGTCCAGAAATCAAACTTTTAGGAATCCATTGTATAGCAGTACTCCTGCGTGTGTCTAACAGTGTGTGTACAAGACACTTATTGCAGTATTGTGTGTCATAGCCTAAAGTTAGGTCCATGAAGGAGTGGAAAGCTGAGTAATTCATGGGTTAGCCATGCCTTAGAATACCTAAAATCTTTAAAAAAGAAATTACATAGCAGCATATAAGGGGAATTGTAAACAATATATTATTAACTGCAAAGCAAAAAGCATTACAAAAATAGTATAATCTCATTTATGTTCTTAAAACAGCTATCCATGTATAAATATAGAAGTCTGTTAACACAAAGAAAAAGTTCCAGAAGGATATAGACACCCATGGTATACCTACAAAGATGTAGTAGACTGGTAGGTACTTTTGAGATGTTAATGGTAGGTACTTTTCAGACCTGATCAAGTTAGGTAAGATAATAAAAGAAAATTTTCATCTTCACTCCAGCATGCCTCTTGTTTTTTTTTTTTTTTCAACAATGAAATTTGTATGATAAAAGATAAAATGGGAAAATGATAATAAAAATGTTTAACATTAGTGAGAATTTGGGGCACATGGTTATCCTTGAGAAAAAGAACTTAAGTTTTGCACCGTTTAATTCTTAGAGATTCAAACCTACAGTGGTTAGACTTTTTTTTTTTTTTAAGAGACAGAGTCTCACTTTGTCACCTTCGGTAGGTGCCGTGGAGTCACCCAGCTCACAGCAACCTCCAACTCCTGGGCTTAGGCGATTCTCTTGCCTCAGCCTCCCAAGTAGCTGGGACTACAGGTACCTGGCACAACACCCGGCTATTTTTTTTTTTTTTTGGTTGCAGTTTTGGCTGGGGCTTGCTGGGTTTGAACTCACCACCCTCAGTATATGGGGCTGGCGCCCTACCCACAGGTGCCACCTGTGGTTAGACTTTTTAGTGATTTATTTGATAGCTTATAGATGCTTCTCAGGTGACTGTCTGGTTCTCTTATATCTATTCTCATTCCTATGTTGTTACCCTTTCTTAGAAGGCTCTACCTATGTGGTCTGAGCTAAATTTCTGTTGCTATTGCAGTCTTGACTTCCCCAGTGTATGCCCCTTAAGTACTTTGTTCGAAAAGACAACAATTTACCCACTCACTGCATGGCCTTGAAGGTTCTTCCAACCTGGGCTAAGTCCTCTGGTCATTTTAGTCACCTATTGCTGAGGCCAATATAACTATGACAGGAAAGCAACAGAGGGGTATCTGGATACTAGAGCTATGGGTCCTTGAGAGATTTGAAATTCAGAGGCTGAGTTTACATACCAATTCTCCATTTTCTTATAGATCCAATGTGTTGGGAATTCACACAGACACAAAAAGGAATAGCTTGCTCTGTTCTAGGGCATCTGGAGCCTCATCTGGGAGACACATAGTCTGCGAGCTGGAGTCATTGGAGTCATCTGAAGGCTTATTCACTCACTTGCCTGGTTGTTAAAGCTGGCTGTTGGCTGGAGACCTCAGTTGCTCTCCATGTGGGCCTCCAAATGGTCTCTCCACCTGGGCTTGATGGCACATTCTCACAGCATGGTGACTGGGTTCCAAGCACAAGCATCTTGAGAGAGACAACCTTTTATAAATTAGCCTGAGAAGCCATAGAGTGTCACCTTCACTGCATTGTGATCATCACATCAGTCACAAGGTCTTGCCCAGTTTCAAGGTGAGGAGAAATAGGTTGCACTTCTTGAGTGGGAGTGACAAGGTTCTGGAAGAGTATGTAGGACCAGAAATATTGCTGTAGCCATTTTTGGAATTATGATCTGCTGCAGTTTATATAAGCTATGAAGTTCTTGGGATGAGAGAGATCATTATACACTTGCGACTTCTGGATCGACTGCTAATTGAAATAGTCTGGAATTTCTTCAGTTGATGGTTTGCATTTATGAGCTGTGCTGAGGTCTGAGTGTGGCCCCAGCGTTTAGGATTTCTCCCAATTGTTTTTCTCTGGCAGAAAAGTGAAGACCTACAGCAGAGAATCTTTTCACATGTTCCTCACCATACTCCAGGCTACAGACCTTCCAAAAAAAATTCTTCCTTTAAAAGTTAAGGGATTCAACTGTGCACATCTTCTGCCTTTAAATGAACATACATTTGATATTCTACCTCCCAGTGTTTGGACCCCAGGTCCTACCAATTAATGGCAAAGACCCACATCTTTCTCCAGGTCTTTGTGGTGGGGGGGAAGAGCCCAGACTAGGAACCTGAATCAATATTCCAAATTAGAAGAGCAGTCTTTGTTCTTGCAGGAGAGCTGCTGGTAAGGAATGCCCATCTCTGCCATTTACACATGCTGACTGGAAACATTCCAGGTAGAGATTTAACCTGGTGACAATGATTAAAAAAAAAAAGCAAAACCCATTTTTCTCTGCCATAAGAGTAAAGGGTTGTGTTCTAGGTGCCAGACAATGTATTTTTTTGTCTTCAGTATTCAAGTCACTAAAACTGGGGACCGAAATTAATTTATAGTGGAGTTAAATGAGGTACTTCACTCTTTTCTTATTCTTAAATCAGCTTCCTTTGGTTTCACTTCATCTGCAATTGTGATTGTAGTGGTGCCAATTAATGGGAGTATATTGGGATGGGAGGAGGTTTTCTCCTTCTTGGGGTTATATATTATCTTAGTCAGTTCAGGCTGTTATTAACAGAATCTCATAGGCTGGGTAGCTTAAACAGTTCTGGAGACTGGAAAGTCCAAGATCAAGGTGCTAGCAGATCCAGTGTTTCACGAGGGTCTCTTCTTTATTTGCAGAGAGCTGTCTTCTCATCGTATCCTATAGCTGGGAGCAGAGAGAGAAGCAGCAAGCTCTCTCTGGTATGTCTTTCCTTGTAAAGTTACTTACCCTATTTAGGAAAGATCTAACCTCATGAACTAATCACCTCCCCAAAGTCCTACCTCCTAACATCATCCTTTGGGGGTTAGGATCTCAACATACAAATATTGGGGGGCACATTCAATCCATAACTTATAAGGTCAGACAATTAGGTTCACAAACTCATCCTAGAAAAATACCTCATTACTGAATATCACTATGGTCACCTCTGAGGTACTCCCCTTGGGAAGCTGTGCACCAACACTCACACCTAGTCCTCCCTTCAAAGCAATTTTGAAACTTTTTCTGGTACGGTCATTAGAGCTGTCATTGTATGAGGTCTGATGATTAAGTTCACAAACCCATACCAGAAAAAAATGGTATATACCTCGCTGCTGCATATCACTGTGGTTACTAGGTGGCTAAGGGGAGTAATTTGACGGTAAAATGAGATCATGTGAATGGTCTTAATACAACAGGACCCATGTCTTTATAAGAAAAGGAGCTTAAGCCACACAGAAAGATGAAAAACCATGTGAAGAAAAAGGAGAAGTCCATTCACAAGCCAAGGAGAGAGAGAGGCCTTGGGATGGAATCAACCTTGCTAATGCTTTGATTTGGGACTTCTAGCCTCCAGAGATGTGAGCAAATGAATTTCTGTTGTTTAAGCCATTCAGTTTGTGACATTTATTGTGCTTTACACAATATACTTACAAATGAAATGATACAAATACTTCAGATTTTTTTTTTACAAATGGCCTGCTCTTCCTTAATTTCTCCTTCCAGACTGTGATGCAGCCTGAAAGATAAATATGGTTGAACAATAGCCTACTGACCAGTCTTCCTACCTTAACTGAATAAGAGCAACTCTAGGCCAGTTGCGTACATTGTGCAAAAATTAACCATTTAAATGGAAAAACTTTCCTCCATGTTATCAGAGGAACAGTGCCTACAAAAAAACAGAGCTTGATTCTTTCCTTCAAAGTAAGTTCCCCCAACAAGCTCCAAAGATGAAAATGAATATTGTTTTTAGCATCTTTATGAACTCATGAATTTTTAATGTGTTTTGGGTAATTTAATCCCTTGGTATGATATTCATATCGATGTACAAATATCGCTCTTTCATCTGTGGAAGACTTGTTGAGTTTATTCTTGACTTTTTATCATGACCCTCAGTCTTTGATGGTGTCTTTGCTTTCAGTGACAAACCACGCCAGGGTCATCTTACACATTTTCTGCCTTGTATGTTTCTTTTGTGTTTATTCTGAAGATTCCCAGGTAACTCAAAAGAGTAGCTCCACTGGGGTACAAATTTCAAGAGAGATGGCAGACTCTTTGGGATATTGCTTATGTCAATCTACTGAGGAGCAGGAAGGGGGATACATGAGGAAATGAACCTTGATGGTGGATAGGAGTGTGTTTATTGACCAGGTTACAAAAAAGAAAGTGGGAGATACACACCGAGGAGCAACCTCATTCCAGGGATCCCACATTTGTATTTACCCCTTTTTGCTCTGACTTTCACAGACCCTTGACACAATATTCTCTAGGTGCTTTCCACCAGAACGTGACATTTGTGCAACACCAATTCATGATTATAATGTATTCATCTCAGGGCAAAGCTGTCTCTGAACAGTAAAGTATAGCCTTTGGGCCCCAGGGCACAATTTCATTTTGGAGATGTCTCCCTGGTTATTCAGATAACCATTCACAGACCATCCCCATAGTCTTGGGTTATGAACAGCTGGTAGCAATTTTCCTGCACTATGGACTGCTAATTATCCCAGACACTGCACTTAATTCATGCCTTTTTGGCTGAGTTGAGAGTGTGCCTACTCATTGGAACTACTCTTTATCCCCAATCCCTTTTCTCACCACTCTCTACTTTTCCACCTTCTATCTCCAGAACCACAATACAAATATTAAATCCAACTGAACAGAAATCTCTGAGCACCAGTGAGTCTCTGTGGATCAGGAGATGGACCTTTGGTTCTCTGCAACAGGACACCTAATGATGAAAAAATGAAAGCTTCAGGGAAAAATTGTCATCTCAGCATCATGGTGAGCTAGAAAGTGTTACAAGCAAGAGGAAAGTGTTACAAACCCAGGACCTGGTGTCTGTTCTTCTGCACATCATGTCTTTAATTGTACCATTTAACTTAGTTTCTCAGTCTCCAGTTTAGGTGCTTTTTTCTTTTTACCTCTAAAATGGGATAATAGATTGTTTTTGTTTTTCCTGCCCTTCTTGCAAGCTAAAAAGGGATAATGTAATATTATGGGATTAATAAACTGTGAAGGCCTATTAACTATCCAAGCTGACAATTTAGGTTTTATGATATATTCCTATATCTTCATGGTAAATGGTAAGAAGGAGAAACTCTTTCATGCATGTGAATAATAATCTCTTATTTCTAAAGAGTTTTTCATGTTTACCCTAGTGGGGCCCCATAACAAATGATGAAGTTGATTAGACAACTGGAATTATCCCTGTTTGTATTCTCCAAAGAGATATGCTGAAGTCCTAAAACTCTAGTATCTCAGAATGAGATCTTGTTTGGAAATAGGGTTGTTGCAGATGTAATTAGTCAAAATGAGTTCATACTGGAGTAGGGTGAAGCCTTAATCCAACGTGCCTAGTGTCCTTTTAAGAAAAGAGGATATTTTCTTTATCCAGTCATCTGTTGACAGACACTAGATTGATTGTCTAACTTTGCTGTTGTGCATAATCCTGTGATAAACATAAGAATACAGGTGTCTTTTGATATCAAGATTTCTTTTTCTTTGGGTAGATTCTCCATAGTGAGATTATTGGATAGAATAGTAGTTCTTGAGAAATTGCCATACTGTTTTTCATGGAGGTTGTATTAATTTATATTCCTACCAATAGTGTGTAAGCATCCTGTTTTCTCCACATCCTCACCAACATCTGTTATTTTTTTGACTTTTTAATAATAGCCATTCTGACTGGTGTAAAATGATACCTCCCTGTGGTTTTAATTTGCAGTTCTCTGATGATTAGTGGTGTTGAGCATTCTTTCAGATGCTTGTTGGCCATTAGTATGTCTTCTTTTGAAAAATGTCTATTCATGGATGATTACACAAATAAAATGTAGTTTGTATGGAATATTATTTGCTTATTAAAAAGAATAAAATTTTGTTGTTTGTTGCAACATGGATGGAACTGAAGATCATTATCTTATGTAAAATAACTTAGAAATAGAAAGTTAAACACCACATGTTCTGTCCCTTTCTCTCTCTTTTTTTTTTTGGAGATAGGGTCTCGCTTTGTTTCCTTTAGTAGAGTACTGTGGAGTCATAGCTCATAGCCACCTCAAACTCGTGGGCTCAAGCAATACTCTTGCCTTAGCCTCCCAAGTAGCTGCAACTACAGGCACCCACCACAGTGCCTGGCTATTTTTAGATACAGGGTTTGCACTTGCTTAGGCTGGTCTTAAGCTCCTGAGCTCAAGCAGTCCAACCCCCTCAGCTTCCTGGAGTGCTAAAATTACAAGTGTAAGCCACTATACCAGGCCTCCACATGTTCTCTCTCTTAAGTTAAAGCTACATAATTTGCACACATGAATATAGAGTGTAGAATAATAGACATCAGAGACTTAGAAGGAAGGGAGGGTGAGAGGAGGTGAGGGATGAGAAATCACTTAATGGGTGTAATGTAGATAATTATACAGGTAATTGTTACACTAAAAGCCCAACATTTACTACTGTGAGATATACCCATGTAACAAAACTGTGTTGTACTTCTTAAATTTATACAAAAGAAATGTTTAATGGAATGAAAAAACAAGCAAAAATTCTGGGTTTTAAGCCCCACTTAATAAGTTAGAAGCTAGACTAACCTTGAGATCAACATCTTCTCACGGGATTCATTATTTTTTCTACTTAAAAAAAAGAAAGAAAGAAACACAGAGGCATGCAGGAGAATGCCATGTGATAACAGGCAGAACTTGGAGTGATGCGGCTTTAAGCCAAGATGCACCAAGGGTTGACAGCCAGCACTGGAAGCTAGGAAGAAGCAAGGAAGGATTCTGCCTTACAGATTTCAGCAGGAGTATGGCCCGCTTTATATTGGACTTCCATCTTGCAAAACTGTGACAGAGTACATTTCTGTTGTTTTAAGCCCCCTGATCAGCTGGTCTTCCAGGCTCTTGGGTATGCAAGGCTTAACAGAACAAAATTAAAATCACACTCAGGGGTACACATCTTGTTAGAGACAAGTAAAATGAAACCCACATCATCTTTTCTGTTTTGGTTTATTTTAATTATATCCTTACAAGAATGACTCTAATGGTGACAATGCTTATACTGCACGTGAATGTGCCTGTGTCTCAGACATCTCAGTGAAGTCCTTGCTAATGAACTTATATTTCCTTCCAGATATCTTCATGGATCATCACATCTTCACGTATCATCACAGCCTTTTTAGCCTTATGGATGGATGTCTTTTCCTTTTTTCCTTGACCCAGAATTTGGGTTAAAATAACCTGATGCAAAAGTGTCTGCTTATGAGGGGTGCATTTCTTAACAGAGGAAGGGAAATGGGAATTCCAGAATGCTATGAGATTTCTGTTTGCAGAACTGGGTGCTTAAAGCCTTATGAAGGATTTAGGAGTCACTGATTAAGGAACATTTGCAGAAAAGGTTCTATGGAGCACCTGAACTTACTCTTCCAGGTATGAGAAAAAACAGAAAAAGCATAGACTATGACCTGGTCATGCCCCTCTCTGCCATCTCCACCCCAGCTTCCACCCCCATACAGAGTACAGAGAATAAAATTTGGTTTCTCAGCTCCCTGGTGGTGGGGATGAGGGGGTTGGTGCTGTCATTCCTTAAGGGAAAGAAAAGGTAACATACGTGTGCACAGAAACGCTACTCCATAAATAAAACCAACCATAGCAATAGCCTTGAAAGTCCTATTTCATACCTTCTCCCTCCCACCTTGATATTTTAATGGGGTCAGGCAGTCTGAGCTTCATTGTAATAGAAACCAGAAGACAACCTCCAAAAGTGAAAGGCTACAATGGAGGGCTGGCAGCCTTTGTGTCTAAATGTATCAGCTCTGTCCTCAGCAAATGGCAATGTTGCCTGACAGGCAATTACTGCTGTTCCTAATTGCTTCCATCAAACCCTGCTGTTTGAAATACCTAGAGCCCCATACCAAGCCATTCCTCAGCCAACATGTTTTCTTGGCTTTGGTTAATGCTTTATTTTTTGGCACACTGGTTTCTGACCGGCAATTGAGTTCATTCAGACCCGTTAAACTTTCCAAAGACCCTCTCTGATCAAAGCCAGAAGACGATCTAATTAGGTTCTATCTTAAGTGGAAGATTGGCAAAGCTGAGTGTCTCCTGTGTCAGTACCGGGGAAGATGAAAGCTCTACTTAGAACTCTGCCCACAGATATATAGTCCATGGTAAAGCTTCCTGACAGTGGTATTTTCTTGAGTGCATTCAAAAGTAGGTATTTGTATGGGGAATTCTGACTGCCTATGAGAAAAGATGAATGGATTTATACTTTAAAATATGTAAATTCTGATGGCTTTATATAAAAAGAATGATTTTTTTCCCCTTTAACCTAAAAGGTTTCCAGTGTGATTAAATTAGAACTCTTGGTATTTCCTTCTATCTCCATCTTGGTAAAGACCACAACCATCTGCTGTTATCAGGGTTCCTCAGTTCCCACCAGCTTGCACTTGGACCAAGCTAATAGCTTTCTAATTGTTCTCACTGCTTCCTCTTTTGGCTCTCTCCAATTCATTCTTAACAAGGCAGCAGGAATTTACTTTTAAAAATGTATATCCCTCAGAACGCTATCAATGTATATAACATTACAGAAAGGCAAAACTAGAAGTAAACAGTTTTCTGGGACCATGGTCAGGGGAAGGCTGGAGATTAATTACAAAGGGGCAAGAGGGAACTTTTGGAGCGTGATGGAAATACTCTGCATCTCCACTATTGCCAAAAGTATCTATTTGAACACTTAAAAAGATTGAATTTCATATTCATTGAATATGACATAATAACCATAACTTAAAAAAATATGAAACACTCCAAACTTAGAGCTTATCTTTATTTGCCTGATACAGACCTCCGCTCTGTGTGGACAGCCCTATCCTTGGGGAATTTGTCAATAATCAATTAATCAAACATCACAGTTGCTTGAGGTATCTATATCAGTTGGAACTAATAAGAGATCACAGCCAGAAGGCTTAAAAGAAAAAAATTGAGAAATGAGATATCCATACAGGGAATTTGAAAAATTCTTGGGAATCTAGAAGGTCACATATACATGCAGGGCAGTGCACATGCCCAGCAAAGACAAGAGAAGGTTCTAATCTCATACCCCTGGCTCACCACAAGGAGCTGAACGATCAGTAAGTGAACACTAAAGAAGAGTTGTAAGCTACTTGTTGGAGTATTGAAAGCATGTCCTAACACACCTACAGAACCTCTTAGTGATGGCTGAAGGACATATTTTTTGAAGGTATTTGAGAAAATCTCTGTCCAATTATTAGTTGAATGTGAAGCTAATCAAACAGAGACTTCAACAGCTGCACACATAAAGAATGTAGCCTTTACAAAATTAGTCCTAAAAAGTCAATAAAGAAGCAAACAGCAATAATGACAAACTCTGGGAAGGGAGCAGGATCTGATTTCTAGGGTTTTGATATTATGTTATATAAAATGCCAACTTTTCAACAAAAAAATTATGTTACATTCAAGGAAGCAGAAAAGGATGGCTCACATACAAAAAAGAGCAATCAATGCAAAACTGTCCCTGAGGAATGCCAGACATTGAATATACTAGACAAAGACCAGCTATTATAAACCAGCTATTATAAAACACTCTAAGAAATAAAAGAGGCCATGAAAGATGTAAAAGAAAGTATAAAAATGATATCTCCCCAATGGAAAAAAATAGAAATTATTTTTTAAAAACAAATGGACATTCTGGAGTTGAAAAGTATAACTGATATGGAAAATTCACTAGAGGAATACAAATGCATATTTATGCTGGCAAAAGAAAGAATTAGCAAATTTGAAGATAAGCCAATTGAAGTTGACTATTTGGGGAAAATAATGGAAAAATAAATAGAACCTCAAAAAATTGAGGGAAACATCAAGCTCACAAACACACACATAATGGTAGTCCTAAAAAGAGAAGAGAAAGAGAAAGGGGAAGAAAGACTATTTGAAGAACAAATAGTTCAGTTTGATGAAAAATATTAATCAACACATCCAATCAGCTCAACAAATTCAAACAGGAAATGTTCAAGAGATCCATACATAAACATATAATAGTCAAATGGTTGAAAGACAAAGAGAAAATCTTAAAAGAAACAAGAGAAAAACAACTCATCATGTACACAGAATCTTCAATAATAGTTAAAGCTGATTTTTCTTTATGAATTGTAAAGGCCAGAGAGCAATAGGATGACATTTTCAAAGTGCTGAAAGAAAAAGGCTGTCAACCAAAGTGTTATAACCAGAAAATTATTCTTCAGAAATAAAGGAGAAATCAACACATTCTCAGATAAACAAAAACTAAGAGGCTTTTTTTGTTAGCAGACCTATTATATAAGAAAATCCCTCAGGCTTTTTATAAAGAAGTTAAGAGCACCAGTGATGGTAACTACAGTGTTACCATCTAAAAAATTATAAAATAAAATATAAATGTACTTTTGTTTATAATTCTTTTTTCTCCTGTTTTATTTAAAACGAATCCATAAAACAATAATTATAAACTGTGTTGATGGACTTATAGTGTATAAATGTTAATTTGTAAGATAATAATGACATGAAGAAGAAAAAAAATGAAGCTCTATTGGAGAAAAGATTTTTATATTATTGAAAATAATTTACTATTCATCTAAACTAAATTGTTTTACATTTAAGTACCAGGGCAACTACTAAGGCTTACTTAAAAATATGTACAGTAAAAGGAAAAAGAAGTGAATTTAAAAGATATACTGGCAAATATTTATTTCTCACAAAAGAAGGATATAATAAAGGAACAGAGAAACAAAAAGACATGAAAAATATAGGAAAGAAATAGCAAAATGGCAGATGCAAATTTTACTTTATCAGTAATTACATTAAATGTAAACTGGTCCATTTACATTTAACCAAACTACATTTACCTTTAGCCAATTTCACTTTAATCAAGAGGCAGATGCTGACAAAATGGACTTTTAAAAGCCATGTTTTAACTATATGTTGTCTAAAAGAGACATACTTTAGTTTCAAGTGCAGGACTAGTTTGAAAATGAAATTATGTAAAATAGTTACTGTGTAAATAATAACCAAAGAAAACTAGAGTGGAGGAACTATATTAATAACAGACCAAATAACCTTTTAAACAAAAGATCTTATCAGAGGCATAAACAGAGGTTTTATAATAATAACAGTGTTAATCTATAAGGGATACATAACAATTATAAACATACTTGTGCTTAACAACAGAGCTTAAACCACTTGAAGCAAAAAAATGGCAGAATTGAAAGGCTAAATATGTCTATTTAGCAATTCAACAATTATAGCTGGAGACTTCAATACTCCATATTTAATAATAGATAGAACAACTTTACAGAATATCAAAAAGAAAATAGAAGACTTAACACTGTAAACCAAGCAGACATAATGTATATTGGTAGAACATTCCACCCAACAAGAATAGAATAGATATTCTTCTCAAGTACACATGGAACATTCTCCAAAATATACCATATTTTAGGCCATAACCCTCCCCAATTTAGAAGGATTGAAACCATACACAGTGTGTTCTTCTTTTGCCATGATGGAATTAAATTAGAAATCAATATAGATGGGAATTGAGGAAATTCACAAATATGTGAAAATTAGGCAACATGCTCCAAAATAGCCAATGGGATAAAGAGAAATCACAAAGGAAATTAGACAATACTTTGAGATGAATGAAAATGAAAACACAATATACCAAGCTTCTGGGATATAGTGAAAATAAGTATGTAATGGGAAACTTTACTCATGCATACTTATATTAAAAAAGATCTCAAGTTTATAGCTTACACTGTCCATCTTAAGAAACTAGAAAAAGAAAAGTAAACTAAATTAGAAGCTAGCAAAAGGAAGAAAATAATGAGATGAGTGTGGAAATTGTTGGCAAAAAAGAACTTGGAAAACAATTGAGGGCAATAAATCAAAATTGATTCTTTGAGAAGACCAAGAAAATTGACAAACAAATCAAGAGAGAAAAAAGAGAAGAGTCAAATTACTCAACTGAGGAAAGAAAGAGGGGATGTCACGACTGAACTTAAATAAAAATCATCACAAGATAACACTATGAAAAATTGTATGTCAACAAATTGGATGACATAGATGAAATGTACAAATTTTTAGAAATACATAAATTATCAAAGATGACTCAAGAAGAAGTAGATAACCTAAATATACCTATAAAAAGTACAAAAAAAAACCTTCACACAAAGAAAAGCCCATGTTTAATGCTACCATATACCCAAAAAGAATTAATATCAATCCTTTATAAACTCTCTTACAAAGTAGAGGAGGGAATACGTACTGACACATTCTGTAAAGCCAGTTTTACCTTGATACCAATATCAGACAGAAACATCACAAGAAAACTACAGACCTATATTTGTATTCTTAGGAATACAAATGCAAAATTCCCAACAAATACTAGCAAATAGAATCCAGCAACATATTTAAAAGATTATACACCATAGCCAAGTGGGATTTATCTCAAGAATCCAAAGTTGGCTTAACATATGAAAATTAATCAATGTAATAAACCATATTAATACAATAAATAACAAAAAACACATGATAATACCATTAACTCAGAAAAAGCATTGACAAAAATATAATGCTATACCTCTTCATGATAAAAGCACCTAACAAACTGGGAATAGAAATGTATTGTTTCAACCTAATAAAGTACATCTATAAAATACGTACTTTAAACATCATATTTAATGGTAAAAGAATGAAAATTTTACCCCTAAAGTGAGGCACAAGGCAAAAATGTCCACTCTTCCCAGCTCTATTCCAGACTGTTCTGGAGGTTCTAGCAAGGACTATTAACCAAAAATAGGGACAGAAAAAGCATTTACATTGTAAAGAAAAGAGAAAACTTATCTCTATCCACAGATGACATGATCTCATATATAGAAAATCCAAAAGAATAAACACACTTATGCATATTTCTATACACTACTAATAAAAATCCAAAATTAAATTTTAAAAATTCCCCTTGTGAGAGCATCAAAACATATTTAAGGATGATCATAACAAAGCACAAAATATGCACTCTAAAAAGCAGAAAATGTTGAAAAAATTTAAAAAGACATAAAAAATAAACAAGTGTCCCATTTTTATGGCTTGGAAGATTTGAAATAGCAATATTCCCCAAAAAGATATGTAAATTCAACAAGATCTCCAGCAAAAACCCAGATAACTTTTTAAAGAAATTGACAAGGTGAACCTAAAATTCTTATGGAAGTGTAAAGGAACCAGAAAAGCCATAGCAATTTTGTAAAAGAAGAAAATTGAGGGATCATGCTACTCAAAACTAACTACTAATTTCTAGTAGACTGTGTGGTACTGGCATAAAACAGACAGGTGATGGAATAAAATTGACAATCTAGAAACAACTCTCAAATTTATGGTCCACTGATTTTTGACATAGATACTAAGACCATTCAATAGGAAAGGAATGGTCTTTTCAACAAATGGTGCTAAGTGAATTAGATATCTATATGCCAAAGATAAATTCGGACCTCTTTCTTACACCATGTAGAAAAATTAATGCAAATGAATTATAGGCCCAAGTATAAGAGCTAAAACTTTAAAAGTCTTAGAAAAGATAGAAGTAAATCTTTATGACCTGGGTTGGGCAAAGCCTTAATAGATATGATCCTGAAAGTACAGGATATAAAAGAGAAATAGGCAAATTGGATTTCATCAAAATCTAAAACCTTTGTGCTTCCAAGGACACCATCAATAAAGTGAAAGGACAATCCCCAAGATGGTAGAAAATTTTTACAAATTTTTTATCTGATAAAGGACTTGTATTTAGAAATATTAAAAAACTCTTCCAACTCAAAGATATAAGACATAACTCAACCAAAAATGACCAAATAATTTGAAAGACCCTTTCTTCTAAGAAGACATAAAAATCACCAAGAAACACATGCAAAGTTGCTCAATATCATTAGTCATTATAGAAATACAAATTAGAACTACAGTAAGAAATTACCCTCTACCCTCTAAGAATGCTGAAATAAAAAAAGTGGACAATAATAGGTGTTGGTGAAGATGTGGAGAAATTGGAGCTATCATATGTTGCTGGTGGGATTGTAAAATCATACAGCCATTTTAGAAAATGGTTTGGCAATTCCTCAAAAAGTTAAATATAGAGTTACCACATGAGTCAATAATTCCATTCCTAAACATATGTCCAAGGGAAACGAAAACATATGCCTACATAAAACTTGTATACTAATGTTTATAGCACCATTTTCCATAATACTCCCAAAGTGGAAAAAAACACAAATGTCCATCAGCACATGAAAAGATAAATAAAAATGGGATCGCCATACAATGGAATATTTTTTCAGCCACAGAAAGGAATAAAGTACCAAACTGGTGCATGCTATATTGCAATGAACCTTGAAAATGTCATGCTAAGTGAAAGAAACCAGACATAAAAAAGGCCACATGTTCTACAATTCCAGTTACCTAAAAAAGCAGAATAGGCAAATCCATAGAGAAAGCTGGCAAATTAGCAGTTGTTAGGGTCTGGGAGCAGGAGAGACTCAGAGTGACTGCTAATGGGTATGTGGTTTCTTTTCAAGGTGGCAAAAAATGTTCTTAATTAGTGGTGATGGTTGCACAGTTCTGTGAACATACTAAAAACGACTGCAAAACTCTCCGAATATACTAAAAACACTTTAAAAGGATGAATTTTATAGTAAGCAAATTGCATCTCAAAGTTGTTATTTTCAAAGTACACAAAGTACACAAGAATCCCAGAAGAGAAGGCTACTCTCAAAGAGTTCACATTCTAGTGAGGGTCATGGACCAAACTATTGTGAACAGGTTAAAGTCCTGTTTGTCCTTCCACATTAGTGTTTTAAGTGATTCCATAGCTTCTCCTCACTCTTAGGATAAAGCCCAAAGCTTAACCACCGGCACACTGCCCCACCTGTGCCTCTGACCAGTCTTGCTCCACAGGCCCCTTGCTCAGCGTGCTACAGGCACCCTGACCTGTGGGGTGTGCTTTGAACACAGATCACTGTTTTCTGCTGCAGAGTCCTGACATTTTCTCTTCTGCCTGGAATGCCCTTCCTTGCTTTGCCCCTAGTGCTCCCCATTTTTTTTCTTTCAAGCTATCCAGAGTTGCCATCCCTTCCATATTTTTATCAACTCACATTAGTTTCTTTTTCTTTCTTTTTTTTTGGTAACTGTCTAATTTTTTTTATTAAGTCATATACACATAGATCATGAATACATTTATGCATATGTGGGATACGATAGGTTTTTTTTATATGATTTGATGTGCTTATATCAAATGAATTAATATAGCTTTTACCTCATTTACTTGATTATTGTGTTAAGACATTTATGATCTATACTTTATAGATTTGACTTGTGCCCTTACACATTATTTTCTTTATACACTTGTATCCCACGTTGAGATTCTCTTGCTTATTTGTGTATTTATTTCTGTATTTGATTTTTGACCCTCCAGTGCCACCCGCCTACTAATTTGGATTATAACCTCTTCAGGGGAGAATCTTCTCTAGCACATTCTTCACTATATCTGTAATGTTGAGAAAAATGTGTGTCCAGTTGTTGATGCTCAATAAGATGTTTTTTAAATAAATAAATTCTCAGGTCTGATGGCAGCACTGACTCCAATTTTCTTCTCACAAACCATCCATTCTATAAAAAGTGCCCTCTTAATGGCAAACTGCCCAAATGGCTACCGAGCAACCAGTTCAGTGGTCTTGCTTTTCCAATTGAGATCAGGGCACTCGTAGCAATCTTGTGTCTTGACTTTTTTTTTGTCATTTCATCCACTGAGCCCACATCCAGGTCTTCCTCCAGGCAATAGAATCCCAGAAGAGAAGGCTACTCTCAAAGAGTTCACATTCTAGTGAGGGTCATGGACCAAACTATTGTGAACAGGTTAAAGTCCTGTTTGGTCCTAGTGAGATAATGGCGTCTAGAACATGGGTCTCAAACTGGGGGTGGAGAATTGGAGTAGGGAGCAATTTTGCCCTGTAGGGCATATTTG
Organism: Galagoides demidoff; assembly: GCA_963574575.1. Lineage (NCBI taxonomy): Eukaryota > Metazoa > Chordata > Mammalia > Primates > Galagidae > Galagoides > Galagoides demidoff. Next base: position 29,024 of record CAUYQV010188576.1, read on the forward strand.
GCAATATCTAGGTGCATTTTTTAATTGTAAAAACTAAAGGCAAGGGGAAGTGATCCTGGCATCTGGTAGAGACTGAAAAAAAATGGCCCAACATTGAACAATCCACAGGAAGGCACCACAACAAAGAATCATGCTGCCCCTGATGTCAGTAGTGCAGAGGCTGAGAAACCTGGTTAAGATATAATTATTAATTGCTGCTAAGACTGTTATGTGAAAGTCTGATCAGTAGTTTTAGAATAGATGTTAGCAGGTGGAAGATATCTGGATCCACTGATCAATCTCTCTCTTTTTTTTTTTGAAATTTAAGAGCAATTTTTATTTATTCATTTTATTTTATTAAGTCAAATATACATAGATCATGAATACATTCATGCATATGTGGGGTACAATGTGCTGGGTTTTTTTATACAATCTTAATATCATAGGAAAAGAGTCAACCAGTTGTTTATGTCCCCTGTTGTAGCATAATAGGATATACATAAAATAGTCTTGCCAAAGCATCAGATCTCAACCTCATTAAGGCTCTGATGCAGCGCTGGCCAATAGAAATATGTAAGTCACATACATAATTTTAATTTTTTTAATAGCCACATTACAAATGTAAGATAAGGCAGAAGTTAATTATTTTTTTTGAGACGGCAGAAGTTAATTTTAATAATATATTTTCTTCAAGACAGCATAAACACAATGCTAGCATTTCAACCTGTAATCTATATTAATATTATTAATTAGATATTTTAATTTTTTTTAACCAAGTCTTTGGAATATTTCAATTCAGATTAGCCACTTTCAAGTGTTCAATAGGTACCTGTGGATAGTGGAGCCATATGGGACAGAACCGCTGTAGAGTGAAACACCAGTTTTCAGGACAATCAGAGGATAGAGGAGTATGTTGCAGGAACACCACAAGAATGCAACCGGAAAATATCCATAATATGGGAAACTCTTTAGGGCAATGACCTAGTTCCTTTCACAAATAAGTATGAGAAGACTTTATGGAATAAAAATTACTTATAATATATACTAAGCAAGTGGATAATGTGGGTCTTATGTGGATCCTGCTTTGGACAAGATAATGTTTAAAAGTTATGCTTTGGATGTTAATTATTTTATGACATTAAAGAATTATTAATTTTGTTGCAAGCTACTGGTGTAGTGATTGTAGTTAAAATAAGATTCCTTCTAAGGACCCATGCTAAAATATTTACAGGTGAACTGAAACCAAGTTTGTGATTTGCCTCTCAATAATTCATTGGGGAGGAAGAAATGAGTATAAGTGTTGATGAAACAAGATTGGCCATGAGTTATAGTTCTAAATAAAAGTAGCTGATTGGTACGTGAGACACTATTCTCCTTACTTTTGACAAATGTTTGAATTTTCACACTAAAGGTTTTTTAACTGTGTTTGGTTTGGGCAAATATTGGCTGTTGGTATGTCTTGCTTCCCTTGCCCAGTGGCACCTTCATGCCCCTGGCATTTAAGGATAGCTCTCCAGAGGGAATTCTACCTCCTCCTCTCCCATGTGACCTGTAGTAGTCACTTACAGGTGACACTTTCTAAGGGAGCTGAGAGTGTTGACGGTTTTATTACTTATTCTCATTGAAGAATCTTATGCTTTTCAGAAATGAGTCATTCTGGTGACTCTAAATAGTCTATTTTTGAAATAAGAGCAGCAAATGGAAGTTGGCATAAATATTTATGTTAGGAACAAAAATAAAAGAAAGAAACAGAAAAGTAATCTTTACATGGCTAAACTTCTGGGTCAACATGTCCACTATTGGATACAGAAAGTGTGATTTGTCACCTAAGAAAAAACTGTGAGGGTATGGTGTTAGGTGGGAAAGAGGTCACAACTTTTGGGCCAGCCTTGGTGGCTCACACCTGTAATCCTGGCACTTTGGGAGGGCAAGTGTGGAGGACTGCTTGAGGCCAGGAGTTTGAGAAAACAGTCAAAACCTTTAAACTTCAATACATTGGTATGTTTATTTCTTGCATAATAATATAAGAACATCTAGTTAGCATATCAAACTTCTTATAGTTATGGGTGTTATCAACTGGAGCAGGTAGAAAAAAATTTAAAATAATATTTGTTTGAAAAAAATATTAAGTAAAATGATGTAGAGCAGGCCGTGGATATGACACAAGTTCTAAGGTGATCCACAAATCAGTGAAGTTTGGGAAATTCTGGATATGAGGATTTTCTTCTCTGGATCAGAGGGGCTGTGAACCTGGGTCAAGGGGATGGAAAATATTGAAAAGCACATGGAGAAACATGAACACAAAACAACTCCGCAGGAGCGATCATTTTAACGGAGAGTAATTTTCATTATGAAAATGATCCTTTCGTGGAATAATCCCTGTGTTGTATCGAGACATATTTTCCTATATCCTTTGCCTCCCAGAACATGAATTCTATGGGAACATATGAGAGAAAGGATGGTGGCTTTTGTTTTAGGGACAACGTGTGCTAATTGTAAAGTCCCAGGTAGGGGTGGAGAGACCCGTGCTTGTCTGCTATGACAACCATTAACTCAGTCCCATTACTGTTCTCTCTGTGGGTCTCCAGGACCTGGATACCTGGTCCCTGCTGCTCACCAGCTTTACCTGATAAGCTCAAGTTTCTATTCCCCAGCAAGCTTGCTCACTCTATCTCAGTCGCACTTGCTGTTTGCCTTCCCAGAGATCTTTGCTTGGCTAGTTTCTTATCCTTTAATCTCAGGTCAAATCCTGCCCCCGTCACTGCTCTCCTATCTAAAGAACCACTTGTCCAATCATCACTGTTTAGCACGTCACCCCGTTTTGCCTTCCCTTGAAATGAGGCTATTTGTTTACTTGCTCCAGGAAAGAGGAGCCTTACCTTCTTAGTTCCCAGTACTTCCCCCCACCCCCTCCGTGTTGAATAGTGCCTGGCGTGTGGAAGCCGCTTGGTAAATATTTGTTGAATGAATACATGAATCAGATATGCCGGGATTCGAACTAGCTCATCTTGGAGGGTGTCCTTCCAGCTATCAAGTAGTGTGATTTTCAAAATCCATCACAAAAACCATTCGTCTTTCCAAATGAGAGATTTTCTCCATGTATTGGCCAACATGGGATTTCCCAGGGCTTAAACTGAAATGGTAGTAAGCAGGCAGAGAGAAACAGATGCCTTCGGGTGCCGACACATCTTCCTCTGAGTTTCTCAGCAGTGCAAAGAGCAATCATCGCAATCAGTGCAGAGGTGGATGAGAGAGTAACTAGGTCCTCTGCCAAATTGCCTTTGTGGATGTCAGAGCCAGCTTCTCTGAAAACAGCCCTTTATTTAAAACCTTACTCTAAGTGGAGGTTGCCTCTACCCCCTACCCCTTTTGTCTTACTTGGGCTCTCCAAGTTGTCACATATGTGTTCAATTGCTTTCTTAACATCAGCTTGGGTAACCCTGATGCGAGGGAGATGGGAGAGTCAGCCATTAGGTCTGGGAAGGTCTGATGAAAGCAACTTTAACACATAACCATTTGCTTTGGCAAGAGCTCTGGCCAAGAGCAAAAGTCCTCTTGATGTGTCAAATTATAGATAAACACAAGTTTCAAAAACATTTGTGATATAACTGCAAATAAATGTGGGTAACTGGCAGGGTGCTCCGTTTACAAATAGTTCCTGTCATCCAAACAGTAAGAGGATAAACTTAAACACGACTGACTTCCCAAACATTTGAAAGCACTTTAATAGCAAGGCTCTGAGACTGTGAGCATAAAAAAAAAAATAATGATTAAGGCTTAAAATCCAGCCCAGCCAACAGCAAAGCTGCACAGGGCCGTGCCTTGGGATCTGGGCTTTATCTTAATGAGTCAGCTTCTGATTCCTTTGAGAGATTTTTTTCTCGGGTTCCACCCCATATTTTGAAACTTCTCTGAGTTGCTCACACCCTTGCATTTGGCTTGGGTTAGATTACACTCGTGAGGTCCAGAGTCTAAGAAGCATGACCTTGGGAAATGGCTGGAGCTTCTGATGCATGAGAAGAAGTGGTGCATTTCTTCCTGAGATGGAGAGGTTCAGGTCATGATAAAACACAGTGGAACCTCTAAGTTGACCACCCCAGGGACTGTCAACATACAGAGGTGGTCAACATAAGGAAAAAGGCTACATACATGTGCATGTGATGTGTGTCCAGTCTACGAAAACTAGGTCAGGTGAAGGAGGTAGTCAACTACGGAGGCTCCACTATAGCTATATTTGGCAGATTCTCTTTAAAGGGACAGAGTCAACAGTGACACTTGTCACGTCTGCTTTGCTCTTGTGTGATGGCAATAGTGGTGAGGAGGAAGAGACAGGGACCTATCTCCTTTTGCTCATTGCCTATTGTGCACTTTCCTTGATCCCTTTATCTTTGAGTCAAGAAAGATGTTTTGAGTTCTTCTAATGTGCAGAGCACTAAAATAGGTGGTGGAATACTTCAGTGAAAAAAAATTGAGTTCTGGGATTGATCTCTACACTCACTATGATCCAGTAAAGCTCTGAATACAGGAGCCAGAGACATAGGTTCTAGTCCAAGTTGACACTAATTCTGTCACTGTGCACTAGGTCAAGGGACTCGAAATTCTACCTTTGATCAGGCAGTAAATGAGCACAACAGGTGGGGTGGGGAACATGTCACTCTAGAAATTTCACGCCCCACACAAAGAAGGTGGTGAGACCCACCTCTCCTGAGTGTCATTCTGCTGGAAGACAGCACACAGGTTCCCAGATTTCCAGCACAAACAAGAAATTGTGACCTTTAAAGTGCAAAAATCCTCTTATTTCAAACATGAAAATTTCAATATTTAAGTGGTGACTTAGTCAAAGTTTAGAAAAACTAATCTGGCAAAACTAAACAAAAGCCCGTTTGCAGACTCTTAGGGTACAAAAAAACACCCTTTTGTTCCTCTGGTTCATTGGTAAGATGACAGCCCCGCTCTGTGGGGCCTGATGTCTGTAGTGACCTCCAGCTGCTGCTGGAACAAGAGAGAGGATCCTGACAGGCACTGCCCCACCCAACTTCGACCAGAGGAGCTCTGTGTCCATCTGTGTTCCCAGGTGTCACTTGGGGTCTCCTTGCTTTCTGAGGTCCCGTTTAAATTGTTTAAAATCCACTAATTCCAAAGATCAAAATTCTGAGGAAGCTTCTGAGAGTTCCTGGAATTGAAGCACATTTTTTTGCTCTCTTTCAGGTTGCTGAATACCTCCTTGACTTTTCACTGCGCCCAGACAAGAGATCTGATCCTTTCTTTGAATTCCATAAGAAACTAACTCAATCACCCCAAACAACTGTAGACTTCACAGAAGACATATTTGGGAAGGGACTGGGGAGGAAGAAAAAACAGTCTTACTTTCTAGCAAGGCAAATTCACTTCAACAGTAGACATTGCTGTTTTTAAGATGCAATTTCCCCTACCGTAGTACTAGTTCCCTGTTTGCTAGTTGTGGGATCTGGGTAAGTTATTTAGACTTTCTGTGTCTCTATTTCAAATGGGGGTTAGAATAATATCTACTCCCAGGATTGAGATGAGGATGAAGTTGGTTAATATGAGCAAAATGATTAGAACAGTGCCAAGGGTAGTGTATATACAGCTAGATAAAGGATAGATAATAGAGAGATTTCATACATAAGAGATCATGTTAGACTACTACTATTATTATTTTAATTTCTGGTTCCTCTCACTTCTGGCTTCATTTTCCCTCCTCACTCCTCTTTCTACCTCCTGTTCAAGAACAAAACCAAAAAATAGTTTGTCTTCTTTCTCCCCTGAGGTCTACACTCTCACTGATGTCATGGTCCGAGCATGTTTACCAAGGTATTTTCCAAACATGGTAGCTTCCTCCCTTACAAGGATTAAGATGTCAAATGTCAAGATAATATTCTTCAATGTGTTATATTTATATACAAAGTGTTCCATATCTTTAAGTAAATATTAAAAACACCAGCCAGGTCTTCACAGTGCTTTCACCCTTAAAATACGTAGTATCCTATGATCGCAGGGAAGTAAAGTTTCCCAGTGGCATAACGTGCCTTTGTGAATGTCTCATTAGTGTAATGAAGAACCCAGGACACACTCATGGTGGGCATCCAGTCTGGCAAGGCCCCCTTCAGTATATTCCCAGGAGCTTGAAGACATTCCTGGCTGTTTTCTAAGAGTTAAGGAGAGTGTGTTCCCAGAGGGCCAGAGTCTAGAAAAATATTCAGATAATATGCTGTTCTTTTTTTTAAAAAATTTTATCTCCTCTCAGAATATTTCTAGCCTCTTTAATACACCTCACAACCAGGAAAATCAATCACGCAGATGACACAGATAGGCAGAGATTTCTCTCGTGAAAAGGCAATATTATTATAGAGTTTCTCAATCTTCCTTTATGTATTGACGTTGGCTTGTAGCTAAAATAAGCAAATATAGAATCCCATAGGATCCATTCACTTCTCATGCTCCAGTAAGACTTATAATCCCTTTTACATATTTGCTTTATAATTTTTATGATCCATAGTTTCACCTATTTGAATATTGGTACAAAACAACCCCAAACTCTGTGTTTCCAATCTGCCTTGTCAGTCCTTCCCTCTTGCAGCTATGGGCCAGATAAGAGGATGGGAGTTTGATTTCTCAACCCATTAGGTTGCTGTCCTTGGCCTTTGTCAGAGTAAGAAGTTGACTTTGGAAGCCTTATAATAGAAACACAGTCTATAGGAGGTTTGGGAAATAGATACTGATAAGATTAGAGGAACAGGAAAGGCATGTTCTGCCATCCATTGCACAGAGATGTGTCACAAAATGAGCGCGGCAGGCTTGGTGTGGAGTCTCAGCCCGACACTGACTAGCTGTGTTCTCCAATAAATCACATTTCTCTTTCTGATCCTAGATTCATCATCTAAAACCTGGGAGCAATAACTTCTGCCTCCCAGTGCTGGGAAGGTCTGATCATCCTCCTCTGTGAAACGTGTCCTTCTCTTGGGGTTTTCAGTGCCATCCTCTTCTTCATTTTGTTTGCACCTTTTTGATTCTTCCTCCTCGGTCTCTTTTGCCCCCCACCCCCAGGCCAGGTGGAGTTGAAGCTCATCAAGACTTGGATCTAGAAACAACTGCTTTGCTGGTTCCACCCGCACTATACCCATTCTTACTCCACTGGGAGGAGCAGGGAGGAGGTTTTGCCATTCCTTCATGGAACAGAACTGAGGGGAAGGAGATATATAGTAATATGCTAGCACCTCAGGTTTGGGATTTTTCTAGAAGACATCACTCTAGGTAGGGCAGAGCCTACCAGAGGAGTAGGAGGGGTTGACTGAATGGGGACAAGCTCAGCTGACCAAGCCTATATTCATGACAGCGGCATTCCTAGAACATGGAATACCATAAGAAGATACTACTAGTGACTCCCAGGGATAGTGGGCACTCAGAAGCTCTGCTGCCGTGCAAGGGGTGGGGGGCACCCAGCTGCAGATGTGGCTGTGAAAGCAACTGGGCACATCTGTACTCAGGGGCTGGGGAGCCTGGAAACACTGGAATGCTCAGTCTGCACTATGTTCTTAACACATTTTACGGCCCTTTGTATCTCCATCATTTACTGGGATGCCATAGGTCCTGTTCAGAACTAATCACTTTGAGGCTGAGTGCAGTGGCTTTGGCTTACACCTGTAATCCTATCACTCTGGGAGGCTGAGCTGGGTGGATTGTCTGAGCTCACTGGTTTGAGACCAGTCTGAGCCAGAGAGAGACCTTATCCCTAAAAATAGCCGGGCATTGTGGTGGGTGCCTGTAGTCCCCGCTACTTGGGAGGCTGAGGAAAGAGGATTACTTAAGCCCAAGAGTTTGAGGTTGCTGTGAGCTGTGATGCCACAGAACACTAACAAGGGCAACAAAGTGAAACTCTGTCTAAAAAAAAAAAAAAAAAACAAAGCTAATCACTTTGCTCTAATGGTTGAGTTTTATTGAAGATTTCTTAGACATTTATAGTTCAAAGAGACATTAAAAGTTCAAGTGACCCAACACTTTCAGGGGGATTGAAGAAGCTTACAGATTCAATCAGTATAGAATAAACCATGGAAATGTCTGAAGAAAAACCAGGAACGTCCGAAGGATGCAGAAGAAGTTGATGGCTGTAGGCACCTGATCTGGGCTAATTATAACACTTGGCTAATACATTTGGGCACAAGCTTCCTGGCAACAAAGGCAAGGTGGAAATATGTTGGGTTACTCAATTTTTTTTTGTTTTCTGACAATGGAAAACATACAAATTTTTCTTTAGAGACGAACTTTTTCCTGGAACCAAATTTAGGTATTTATCACATGAGTCATTGCACGAAGGACACGGAGGGACAGTAGCTCCCTCCCTGACTTTCTTACAGTTTTTCATTTGGATGTTCACGTCTTGACAGCATGAAAGCATACATTTCCTAGGAACCAGGAATTCTCTTTCTGAGGCACTGAGAAGGAACGATTGATGCTGCCCTCCTCACCACTGAGCTATGGAAAGAAACTGCCAAGGCAAGTCTCTGTGGGTATGATTCGAAGGCAATAATGACCACAGTCATCATCATCATAACCGCCTTTGATCAAGCATAAGTTCAAGCACGTTAACTAATTCTTTGTAAGATTAAATAACGTCTAGTCTCTTGTAGCTCATCCTGGTCTCCGAGTCCCTCTGACTGGGGTGGGTCCCAAGACCATTGTGTTGAGGAGGATTCTGAAGACGTTTCTTATCACAGTGGAAAAAAGCACCGTGACCAACACATGATGTTTGCACGTGAGAGGGGAATGAGACTTGCCTGCCTTGAGTTTGCCATCACAGTGTGATTACATTTTCCTGCTAGCAAAGCATTTCACATGACAGTAATTAGCAGATAAACGTGTTACCTATAATTCCTCTGCATTTGTTAGTGGAAACATCTTAAGATGTATGTCATGGACTACTTTTTATTATATACCTCTTAAACCTTCAAGGTGCCCAGAAGCTGATGTAGGCACCTAGGAGGAACACCAAACCAAATCAAACTCATGACCTTTCCCCCCAAATCCCCTCAAAGCCACAATGCTGATTAGAATCATTAATATGAATTAAGTATATTTATATAAGTCAATATGTAGAAACAATGCATTTTTATAAATCTTACCTTATACGTAATGACTGGTGTGTCATTGTTGCTTTTATATTCAAGTAAGAAAATCTATGATGGGTCTCTGTATGACACTAACAATTTGCATTTGCAGGCTAAATATAGAATAGTTGAAGTATGGTGAGTCTGTTTCCTGGGAGGTCATGGTTGCTCAAGACAAAAGCTTTATTTCAAGGCTGCATGAGGCAGCTGATCAGTGCTGAGGTGGGCAGCAGGTGCTTGTGCCTGTCCAGCCTCTCCCCACCTGGTGACAGAACCATGTCTTCCCCCCATCTCAGAGCACAGGTTTTGGCGGAGCTGACCCTGCCTTCTGGGGCAGGCCTGTGACCCACTCTGGCACCACATTCTCCTGCCCAGTGAACGATGCAGAGGTAGGCATGTCACTGGCTTGGATGCACATAGTCCTGCTTTGGACTTCTGCTAGAGATAGAGAATTGAGGCCCCAACTGGTCTCTGGGGTGCCAGGCTGGTGGAATAAATGAGGTAGGTGGACACACTCCTGGAGAATGAATCCAGCGCCAAAGAAGGTAATGTTGAATGGAGACAGAGAGATTCAACGGCTCTGAGCTGTGGATCTGTCACCACACTCCCCTTGAGAACATTTTTGTTACCCTCCAAGGAATCCCTGCCCACCCCCCCAGTCCTCATCCTGCCCCCTCCAGTTCCTCCCTCATCCCTGGGCAACACCTAATCTACCATTTCTATCTGCCTAGATTTCCCCATTCTGGACATTTCCTACAAATACAATCATATGATACATGGTCCTTAGTTTCCCTTTTATTAACTTTCATAGCTCCTTTTAATTCTCCTGTAGCCCTTATTAAAATTAAAATTTTATATTTGCTTAATGTCTGTCTCTCCCATTAGTTCATACAGTCCCACCAAGGCAGGGACTGAGTGTATTTCATTACCATCACCCACCCCCAGTGTCTACTCCAATGCCTGTGCCTCACAGAATGGATACTTAATAATATTTACTCAATAAATAAATGGGTGAGTGGCTTAATGAATGAGTGGTTGAATGAATAAATCTGATACCCACCCTGCTGCCACCACCAGGATTGAAAGGGGCTGATCTGGCTAACTGCCTTTAAAACTAGTTCCCTATGTTGGGGAGAAAGAGAAATAAATATCTATTTAACAAGAGAGTGTGGTTTCACATGCAGATGTGTAATGTTTGTAAATGAGAAGTGGATTGTTTGTGTATGGGAGTAGAACAGGGAGAGACTCAGTAAGCTGGAGCTAAGTTAAAGTAAACTATTTATTGCACTAACTAAGCCACAGGGTGGCCTCTGCCAACTGGTCACAAATCCAGTTCCTTTTTTTTTTTCTTTTTTCTTAAAGGCCTCAGTGTCCATACAAGCACTCTAAGTCATGAGGACAGAAAGGGTCCCAATCCTTGTAACATCCTCGTGGCATCCTCTATCACTGAAGGCCTTATTCCACAAGTGTTTAGGTCTGTTTTCTGCCTGTCTGTAACCAGACAGGAAGGAATGGGGTGGGAGAGAAGTCAGATGTGTGTCTTGTTACTTGAGCAAGCAGCTTGCAGAGCGGGACACACGCACTCCCCGTTGGATGACTTCTGGACTCTGGGGCTTGGCACAGCTGTTGCTGAAAACATTGAACAAAATAAACTACAAAATAAAGAAGGAATGCAGGAAAAGTCATGAAAAACAAATTGGTGATTCACAGAAATTACAGTCTAATGGTTACAAGATTTGCCCGCTTTCATTTGAACTTTTTCAAGAAATCAGTTGCAGTGGAGGCTCCCTTGGTGGTTCCACATGAAAAGAGATGTGCTAGAAATAATGAGTTTTGGTTTGAGGGTGTTTATTCTATTTTTAATAAAGCAAATATCTTTTTTATTCATTAGCTTCTCTGCTGAAGAACTAAAATCCCTAAGTAATCCCAGCTCCTCAATGAAGACAGCGGACTATGCAAAGAATACACTGAAACACAGAGATTATTTCAAAGATGGAGTTGTTGTTTTTTTCTTTTTTGGTTGTTCATCAGTAAAGAGTTATAAATGCCAAATGTAACACCAGGAGGTGCATAGATGGGCATTTCTTTTTGTTCTTTCTCTTGGGTCCAAAATATTCTTAATACAAATGCAGTGAGATTGATTGTTTTGAAAGAAGATCTCCGTTTATGATGATCCACAAGGCTATAACTATTTTCTAAGGAGGACCAAGATTCAAATCAAGAGGTAATCAGGGCCACTTGAGATACACCCTGACCAGTGGGGTTGTGACAGCACAGCTTCCAGAGTGTATACACCAAAAACCACTCTACAAAAGTCAAATAGCCAACCTCGCTCTGCTCAACAGAGGGACCTGCATGTGCCTACCTGGTGTCATCAGCAGGACACTTGTAGTGTTTGTGACGTTTGCCTCTTCTCATCATCTAGCCAAAGATTCCCCCACTTCGCTGTAGTTTCTGCTGTCAAATTCACCACTTGGTCCTCATTTCTTTCAGATAATTCAGATACTTTCGAAATTGTTCTCATGGCGAACATCACCTGGGACACTTGCTGAGATGACAGATTCTAGGTCCCAACCCTGGAAACAGACTCCTCAGAGGAATGTCTCTTTTAATAAGTGCACCGGGAGAGTCTCTTGTTAAGGAAGATTTAGGAAAAATGAAGCTAAGGATAAATTTTCAGTTTCGCTTTATGATCGCAAAGCACTTTCATGAAACCCTTTCTCACAGGACTCTTACAGAGGATCTGTGACAAGAATATTATGATTCCCATTTTACATAATAGGAAACTGAAGCTATAGAAGGTAACGTGATCTAACTGAGGTCACCTGGGGCTGGACATTGACCCCCCAGATCCCCCCCACTAAGGGCCTCTGCTTTCTAGAAGCGTGTGGTGCTGGTGCTGGTGTTGGGTCCAACTATTTTCAATAGCTTCTCATTCATCAACCGTTGGCTGGCATTCACATTTCCCTGACTTTACTTATCTACTCTCTTCCCTCATCTCCTAATGTCAAACGATGTCTCTTTCTTCACGCCCCTCTGGCTGTGCTCTCAGAGCCCCCGTCATCCTTTTCTCTCCTTGCACAAGGCTTTCTCCACACCATCGCGGTGACATCACAAATTTTGAAAAGTTTCTTCTACAGGACTCTAGTTTTGCAAGATACTCCATGAAAGGGGGACTCTGTGCTCAAATAAATTTGCAAATTGTGGCGAACTTTCCTCTCTTTGGGAGTGAACAGTCTCCCAAAGACATCTGCGTGTCGAGCCTTAGAGACGTCCTGCGGCAAACAAATCTCATTAAAGTTTTAAACCTGAAATATCCCTGACTTATTTAATAGTGGAACTCTTTCCCCATTTTTCCATAAAATATGCATAAACAGCTGCCTTAACACATTTTGGGAAGTGCTGTCCTAGAGCATTGATTTACAGTTGGGAATATGTCCATGGGGGTATTTAGTACTACAATTATGCCCGAATAACTTTAGTGTCCTACATTTGGGGCCAAGCTTCTACTAATTTCTTTCTCCCAATTAAAACTTGAGATTCTGTTCTTGTATCTTCTTCTATTGTGTCTTTGCTCATTCTAAAGAGAGGCAGGGAGCTGGGGAGAAAAGAGGTTGAGAAAGAACAGAAAAAGTGAGAGCACATTTTTGAAATAAGCACTAGAGCAATAGAGTATGCATCGCTCTCAAGTTTGTTAATTTTCCCTCGCTACTTACTAACACAATACAAGTGTGTGGCACAAGAACTAAGTGGGAGCTGAGCTAAACCCTGGAATGTGGGAACCCAGCCTGTCTGGAGCCCCTGGCTCTATCCAGGCGTCTGGGTTGGAGGCCCAGCTTGTCTTCCTTTCTGCCCTTGCCAATCCGCCTCTCTGGGGATGGGACGGCCTCAAGATGTCCCTCGTTGACGTGCTTCCTGCTTGTCGTGTGTTTAACTGTGATTCAGAGGGACTGTTCATTCCAGGGACCTCTAAGACTGCCCTAACCATGGCCCATGCGGCCTCTGGTCGACAGGATGCCAGCAGAGTATAACTGGGCAGGCTTGCGACTGCATCAGTATTTCCAAGATGTAACATTACTCTGGCAAGAACGAGGATGCTCTCTGCTTTTGATTATGAGTCCCATATGTCAGAGCCTGATGGCACCCAGAGATGCCTCCCAGCTTGGGTGGGAAAATTGGGTGGAAATGGGAATGGATGTGCAATACCTCAGATGATTAGATTGGGACTCACAAAAAGAGTGGCCAGGGGGCTGGGGAGAAAATGACAGTCTTCCTCCTTTGATTATTTTAAAACTTAACCTTTACACTGGAAGATAACTTACTTCAGTTGCTTGTGGTTAGCTGCTTAGGAGATGGTTGATTTCTCTATAGGGTGAACTCTGTTGTTAATACTCAACTAGGCCCTGACATTGACCTGTCCTGGGTCTGACACATCAAAATGACAGTTGAAAGAGTGTGAGTGAAGTTTTATTTGGTAGAACAGTGTTTAAAGAGTGAATCTGTGGCATTCTCAAGGGGTGATTCACCACTCTCTCAATGTCTCCAGTGGTTTGTTCATGAATCTTTAATAACCAGCTCTCCCAAAATTAAAAAGCATGTATATATACACACATACATACACACAGAAGTTTATTATAAATTTTACTAATATGAAGAACATGTAGCATAAAATTCATAAACAACAAGAATAAAACAGTTAATACTCTTTATTGTAAATTTCATATGGCAAATTTATTCTCATGGGGTTCTTTTGTTGATTTCTATTAAACTCTTGCAGCCACAGACAACTTCTGGTGACAAGTAACAAACAAGTGTAGTTCCAACATGATATTTTTGTTTATGTTAACAAATGAGATGAAAGTGAAACAATGAAGGTAAGTCTAGGATTGCCAGACTTAGTAAATAAAAATACAAAAAGCTCAGTTAAATTTGAATGGCAGATAAGCAACTAAATTTTTAGTCTGAGTGTGCTCATACTTGGTATATACTTAATGCTAAAAACTATCCTTTGTTTATTTGAAATTCAAATTTAACTGAGCAGCCTGTATTGCATCCAGCTCTGAAGAACTTCACTCGTTCTTCAGTGACATAAAGTTGAGGTTGAATCACATGATGGTCTTTGAATGCTAGAACATTCTCTCAATTATTCTGGGTTATTCAGAACGTAACAACTATACACATAAATCTATTTTAAGTTTTATCCTGATATTTTCTCCTTTACTCTCTTGAGTCCAGAAAATCAACAAACTATAAAGCCAGCCTTGACTTGTAGTATCTGCCAATTTCCATAACGTATATACTTCCACCCTGGCAAACTGACATCTGTGAACTAGGCATGGAGAAGGGATTTGTGGAATTATTTATACAGCATTATACAGCAATTCCATCATGCAGATGCAATAGACACAAAAACCCTCCAGAGCATAGCAAGAGCAACATTTAGGAAAATAATTAGCAAGTGATTATTTTTGTTTTTGTTATAATTTATTTAATGGCAAGTTAATAAACTTTTTGTTTAAACTAACCCACAAAATTCCTGATAAGACCAGGTGGACATAAAGTCTGTGCAATTTAAAATAGTTTAACGTAGTAAATTGCACATGAACTTTGATGTTCATCCTGTATAACAACTAGTTCTTGCAAACCACGAACAGCCACTTGGCACATTATAGAATCCACCTGTGGTATCGTACACCTGACCTGTTCTATTCATTTACAGAATCTGCTGAGCTCCTAGAGCTGTTTTGAGCTGGTGATCTCTGCAAAGTTGTTGGAGAGGTTTGAAAGGAAAAAAGAAAAACTACCTGAGAGAGCAATGAATGTTTATTGAGCATCTCTTCTGTTTCAGACCCTGTTCTCCACTACAGATTATAATCTTCTAAGACTCCACGCTTTATGAAAGCCACTGCATCACTGTAAGGCCAAAGGTAAGGAGATGAAATCAAAATCCCTACTGTGATACAGTATTATTGATTGTCTATACCCATAGTAAAGGACGGGAAAGGATTGTGATAAATACTTTTTCCTTTAGGGCAATAGTCTTAAGGGATGATGCATTTTTCTTTATATTTTTCTTTGATGTTATGGAAGATTTTCTGTAAGGTAAGTACTAAGTCCATGATACAGAGACAAATACTTTAAATTCATCAAAGGGGTATTCCTCGGGGCTGGGGCATGTTTTATAGACCCATGGAGCCTATACTCACCCTCAAAGAGTTGGAAGAATTTTGGGAAGCAGGGAAAGCATTCCAGACAGGGAAAACTGCATAAGTAAAGGGCCGGAGACAGGTACTTTGAAGGAACAATAAATACTAATAAAATAGTCTGACTAGAGAAGGTTCAGATTTATATATAGACGTGAAGGCTATTTCAAACTGGATCCCCAAAGTCCAATGTTGGCATAGAACCAAATTCAAAGACGTAATAGTTGGAAACATTGAAACTAATTTAAATCTTTACTAAAAATTCTTTAAAAAACTCTACAGCTGGAGTACTTTTGCCTCCTAATCATCAATCTTTTTCTCTCCTTTGGTTCTCATCTCTTCTGGTGAATTGTTCTCCACCATTTTTAGTGTGTCTCTACTTCACTGGTTACCTCAATCTTACCATTAAGGCTTAGGAAGCCAAGGGAAGGGACGGGGTGAGCGGTTCTCTTTGGCAGGTAGGGGAGCAAAATAGACCACGCATTAGTGTAAAGATATATTTTTTCTGACACGTCTAATAATAACAGTCATGACCACTCATCACAATTATGTCAATCGGCAACTTCGCTGACCTGGTTCCCGTATCAATGTGCTATATGAATCTGTTCATTTCTTGACTTTAGTTTTGGTGTTCTCCCTTACCTTAAGCCTTCGTATTTGCTATTCCTTTGCATGTACTATTTATTTCTTCTATATGTTATCCATCCAATAGCTATCAGTCCTGCAAGATTCAATTTAGAAGTGACTTCCCACCGAAGCCTCCCTCAACTGCTCAAACTGGGTCTGGTTGCCTCTGCCCTCTGAAACCCTAACACTGGGCACTTTCTCCTGTCTGTGCACGCAATACATTACCTTATAATTGCCTCTTTTACTTGTCTCATCCCCCACTGGACTGTGCAAAACTTAAAGATAAGCCCTAGAACTTATTTCTCATGTGTTACGCACATATCTGTGTGTGTAGAAGCCTGCACCTTTCTCTCTTGGGGCACACATCTGCCCGCACCCTCTGAACAGAAGCTCACTAATGGATACGTTTTGCTTCAGCAACCCATCACTTAGCCCTGGGTTCAAATTTGGGGCCTGCCCCTACTTGGTTTTGTAACGTGAGGAAATTATTGTACTTCTTTCAGTCCTGGATTTCTCTCCTGAGGATCAAGGGTAATTCCTCCTTTATATGGGTGGTCAAAGCATGAAAAGAGATAAGTTATTCATATATATGTTTTCTACATATGAGATTACTTATAACAATGTATGTATATATTATATGTATTTATAATATATGTCTTTTTTATTTTATTTTATTTTATTTTTTGAGGCAGAGTCTCACTTGGTTGCGCTCAGTAGAGTGCTATGGCATCATAGCTCACAGCAATTTTAAACTTTTGGGCTCAAGTGATCCTCTTGCCTCAGCCTCCTGAGCAGCTGGGACTATAGGTGCCCACTACAATGCCTGGCTACTTTTAGAAATGGGGTCCCATTCTGGCTTAGGCTGGTCTTGAACTCCTGAGCCAAGGCAATTCGCTCACCTTGGCCTCCCAGAGTGCTAGGATTATAGACATGAGCCACCACACCCAGCCTCTATATATGTAATATATGTCTTATGTGTATATACGTACATATTAATTTGTTTACTGCTCCTTTATGTTTTTGGAAGAATGAATCCCATTTATTAGCAAGTTCTTATACGACAGTCACTGTATGTAAGCAAATAGCAAACTTATCCTTTTTTTTTCTTTTTTTGAGATAAGATCTCACTGTGTCACTTGGGCTAGAGTGCAATGGTGTCATCATAGCTCACTACAACCTCAAACCCCTGGCTCAAGCAATCCTGCTGCCTTAGCTTCTCAAGTAGCTGGGACTACAAGTGTGTATCACATGTTTAATTAATTTTTAAAATGTTTGTAGAGACAGAGTCTCACTATGTTGTCTAGATTGGCCGTGGACTCTTGGCTGTAGCTTCTGCCTCAGCCTTCCTAAGTGCTAAGATTATAGGGATGAATTAACCACTGTGCCCAGCCCAAACTTATCTGTTTTCATAAGACATTTTTCTGCTTACCATAAAAGTATGTCAAGTAGTACCATTCTACAGACGGAAAAAAAACAAGACTCAGAGAGACAAGATGACTTTCCCACAGTCATAGAACTAGGCAGTGATGGATCTAAGATTCAGACGTGGATCTGTGTTGCTCAGAAGTGCCTGCTCTTTCTGGAACAGAAATCTGCTTCCTTCCACAATCTCTGTGCCAATTGCTGCTGGTGGTGACTTGTAATAAGTAATGAGTGTAACGTGTAAGCTTTTCAACTTGCAGCAGGGAAGCATCCTTGAATAATGAGAGAATAGAGACTTTACAATGATCAAAAGGATATTGTTCCATTTCATCCCAAGTGTCCTTTTTATCATTTCCCAGAATAAGTTCAACTGGGAGTGAGCATTATTATTCACTAGCTGCTGGGCTGTGACATATAAGAGGCAATTGGTAAGAATTAGCTGAACAAACGACTGAATGAATGAACTAATGCATCCCATTAGTTGAGCAAATATGATATACTGGATATTTACAGGGACTTAACATTTGTTATTCTTCTAAATCTTACAACAATACCATGTATCATTATCGTTAGCTATGCTTTTTCAGGTATTGGTGTGATGAGCTGTAATCCAAGGTAGTCTCTTAGTTTCCTTTCAAATTTAAGTATCTGTGATCCCATTAATGGCCTGCTGTGGGCCAGTTAGGGCCCTTTTCTCCTAACACCTTTGACCAGGAGTCAAGGTTGTCAAGAGCCTTGGCTCCTGCTAAACAAACCTCAATCTTGCCTGTAGGTGAGCCTTCTGTGAGCGGTAACATAATAGTCCCTAGGCCAGCATTTTTGTAGGCTCAGAAGACAGAGGAAGGCCAGAGTATTGCCTAGAGACATGCACCACATGTGCTCTCACATGCCACCATTAATCCACTGAGCATCTAGAAGGGGCCAGGTGCCCTATAGAAAAGGACTATAGAGATTATTCTACCCTTAAGGTATCTCTAGTTTAGCCAGGGAGTTGTATATGTAAATCAGTAGGTACAACATAATATGTAAACGCAATGCAAGAGGGCAAGGGTGAGGGCTAGAGCAGATACAGGCAGTACCCAGGCTATGCACAAGATAGGTTCTGTAGGTGTGTTCTTAAGTTGAATTTGTATGTAAGTTGAAACAGGCACATTTACCTATTACCTGTAATATCCTCCATTTGTAAGTGCAAGTTGTACATCAGTCAGATGCTTGTAACTTGGGGACTTACTGGAATTGGCTCCATTCGTAAGCGCAAGTTGTACATGAGTTGGATGTTTGTAACTCAGGAACTGCCTGGATAGACAAGGATCATCTAAACTAGTCTGGAAAGCCTGGGGAAGGCAGGCTGAGTATGGATATATGAGATTTAGTCAAGGCAAGAAAGTAGAGGAAGACAGAGAGGGTGTTTGAATGATGATGGTGCCATGCCTGTGTGTGCAGCTTCATAGCAAGACAGAGGCACTATATATGCAGGCCCTTCATGATGAGTATAACTCTGGATCCAGTAATTCCACTTCTAGGAATTTATCCTGAGGAAGTTACCAGACACGCACATGAAGATTTATGTACATGGATGCTTACTGCTGCATGATTTATAACAATAAAAAATTAGAAACAGCCTAAATGTTTACAGTGAATTGGATAAATGAATCCATATGATGGAATATAACATAGTCCCTAAAAGCCATCTTTAATGAGGGAAAGAGCTCAAGCTGCTTTAAGGGGGGAAAAAAGTACTTTAAAATATGACCCCAAAAATGGTTAAAATTGGATATAAAGTAGGATGAAATGAATATTATATATACACATAAGCTATGCATGGCAAAAAAAAAGGCCAAAAGAAAATACATCAAAATGGTCAGTGGATAGAAATACTGATTAAAAACATTGCATTCTTCCAAATTTTTTATAGAAATACTTATTACATTCATAATGTCATGGAGTATTTAGCCTCTTAAAACTGCATTGTCATTTATGCCAACTCACACACTTCCTGGGCCCCTGTGCTTCTTCCCAGGGCACCTGTGTCCATCTTCCCATGCACCTGTCTGCAGGAGATCCCAGGGGCACAATTTCAAGATGGCATTTCACCTTCAGTATCCCCGGCTTTTCTTTCTGTGTGTCCTTTTCTACCTTCTTTGTTGCTTTTTCCCAGAAGGATCCCGTTCAGCCTAAGTTCCTGTCCTGATCAGAGCCTAATTTGGGGGAACAAAATAGTTATTAAGCAGTAATTATGTGATAGGTGCTGTAAACTGCATGGATTAAGTCAGTTAATGCACACAACACCCTATGAGGTCAATATTACTATCATTTCCATTTTGAGGCCCAAGGAAGTTAGGTAAGCTGGCCAAAGTTTAACTAGTTAGCAAGTGCTGGAACCTAGATTTGAATACAGGAAATCCCTCTACACACTACAGATTCCCAAAGAGATGCTGCTACCTCTCCAGGAGTACACCTTTCCCAGGGAGGTGCACCCTTTAGCAACAGGCCAAGTTCTCAACTAGCTTAAGCCGATGCGGTGGGGAAGTTACTGTCTAGGGTACATTGGGCCTCCTATTTCATGAGGTTCTCAGGGTGTTCTTGGATCTGCTAACATGGGGATCTTCGTGTTCCTATTACTCTGAAGTTCATTTCTGGGCAAAAAGCCCTGGGAATGATGAAGAATTGTGCTTCTACATGGAGCTGAGAGGGTGGGCCTGTAGAAAGGGCACAGAGAGCTATGTTCCCTGATTCTGCAATTTCATGAGCCTCTCTGTTATTGTTTTTCTTCATGTCACGGAGGGAACAACCCAATCTGTAAATGGTTATATGCAGAATAAAAGCTAGCTGGCAAATGGGCCAGGCCAGAGCTTTTATTACATTGAGAACGCTTGGTGGACAGGTTCCCATGTGAACAATTCTGAAGGGGTCTCCCAATGGGACAACCTGGGTCAGTGTGGGCCACAGAGGCGGGGGCTCTGGCATGATGGTGAAGTTCACTGCCCGACATGCAGATGCTGAGTTTCAGGGAGTTCCAGCTCATTGGCATTCACCAGCTCAGCCAAGTCCAAAGGTGACCTTTCACATTGGTGCCAGCGTATTCCATCCGGCCCAGAGTGCTTGGTGGTTTATGCAGCCTTCCAAGGAAATTCTTTGGGCTGCCTAAAAAGGAAATCAATTGTTGGAGTGGCATGCTTCTGGCCAGAAGATTTCTTTTTAGAGTAGGCAGACTAAAGCTAATAGTTGCAGTAATAATAACACCCCATCCACTTTCACATACTTTCACCCTGAGGTGAAAAGAAGCATTGTAAAGACTGCAGTGAACTTCTTAGCCTGTCATCTTTGTCATTCGTCTTGGTTCCCCTCCACATGTGTCCTGCATTCTGGGTCAATAAGACAAGATGAATATAAGCCACAGGCTCCTCCCTCCTCCACCCTGTTCCTGCCACAAGGCACGACTCACCCACTGCAGAACCGGGAAGCAACACCCACAAAACCTATACCCTCTATTTTCAAAAGCTGAACTGGAAGGAAGGTTCTAGTGGGTACCTATAGATTAAGGTGACCAGACATCCCACTTTTGGCGGGACAGTCCCAATTTTTAACAATTTGTCCCGCGTCCTGCGGCATTTTAAAAAAGTCCCGATTTTTGGAAAGAATGCATGACAAGCTAGGGAACAGTGGGAGAATGGGAAGGGAATATACAGCTGCTGAAAAGGTTAATGTAACTCCACTTGGGAATGAAGAGGTTAATGTAACTCCATTTGGAAATGAAAAGGCTAATGTAAACTCCCTACTCCTCTCCTGGCCAAGGTATCAGAAGGAGACTGGCTCCCTCCCTTGCTTCTAAGCAAGGACAATTAGCTCAGAAGGAGCCAAACTGTCTGGAACAAACAAGTGGGTCCCCCCACCCCCACCCAGAGTAAGGTGACCAGACGTCCTGCTTTTGGTGGGACACTCCTAATTTTTAACAATTTGTCCTGCATCCTGCAGCATTTTAAAAAAGCCCTGATTTGGGAAAGAATGAACAACAAGCTAGGGAACACAGGAGAACAGGAAGGGAATATACAGTTTTCGGCTGCCATGTGGCTATTTCACCAGGATATGCATTTTATATTATTTTTGTTAATTTTATAATGTTAAACTTTAATAATAACAAATAATGGTTGAGAACTGATTATCAAGAACTGCTTATCAAAGTTTGCATTGTTGTCAGGCCCTGCCCCCCCCCAGTGGTGTCCCACTTTACCAATGTTAAAATCTGGTCACCTTACTATAGATCACCTTTCCCACCTTAAAACTGAAAATAAAGGAGTTAAATTGAGGGAAATGGAGAAAGAGCGATAGTGAGAGACTGTGTTCTCACTAAGGTAGGACTAGATAGAACCAGGCCTAGAATTCTTGCTGAGCCTGGGTCAGAGGTAGAACTCCCAGTCACACTTTTGTATAAGTTTTTTGTCATCTATTCTCCTTGTGTTTGCAGCACAAAATATCTGGAAAAAATTCCAAATAGGGTGTAGGAAACTCAGGTTGGGTATAGACTCCCAAGTAACCAGCCTATTCCTTGAGGGTAAGTCCTCGCAATGCTTGCTTTGGGTATCAGCTGCATCAAATGAAAATTCAAGGCCAAGTGGTTTTCATCTGGTCTGGAGTTAAATCACCTGCCCTTCCGTTTCCTCACAGCCTTGGGCAAGCTGACCCTCAGTTCTCTCAGCCTCAGCTCCTCAGCCACGCATTGGGCATTGAAATGTGAATCAAGAATAAAACCATAGATCCCTAAAGCAGTATTTTCAACCCCAGTTGCATGTTGAAATCATCTGGGAAATAAAATAAACTGATGAAAATGATCAAGAATTGCATCACTGAGGGCCAACCACTGTAAACAATCTGATGGATCTTCTTCTAATTATTTTCTCACCACACGTAAACATGCAACAATTAATTTAACTAGCAGCTATTTGTTACTATCCACTGCGTATCTACCATGCAACCATCACAATTCTCGGTGCTATCCTCAGCTGTAATTTAGCATTCTGCTTTTCCCACTTCACTTTTCATTTGAGTGTGTTTTCCCACCTTATTCAACGTTCTTGCAAACCCGTGGTTATAATCCATTCCATGATTGTACCATAATATAACCACTCTTAGACGTTTATGTTGCTTCTCATAACTGTTGAAAATAAATCTCAGAATATTTTATTGCAGAAATGGTAGAACAGTATTCCTGTATCTCAGCTGGCGTCTACTGCTATCTTCTGCTGATCTAGGGGTAAAACTCAGCCACTTTGTCCTAAGCCCACGTAGCCACCTGGTGCCTCCCTGCTGCCTCGGAGCTTCTCCTTTGGCATGAGGCCTCTCTGTAGCTTTGTCTCCACATCCTTGCTTTGTTTTTTCTCCATAGCATTTGTATCATATATGTGTGTGTGTGTGTTTTACTTTTAAAATTTTGTTTCTAATTGGTGCATGTCTACTTGAATGTAAACTCCATGATAGCAAAGATTGTTCAGTTCTCCTGGTGACTGTATCCCTAGTACCCAGACTGTGGATTTGCTGCATGAATTAGTAACATTGGTCATGACCATTCCCAGGGGAGATGGGAAGGAGGAAACATATGCATTGGAGGAACAAGAAGAAGCCCTGGAAGGCAGAAGTCTAGGGAGGTATAGAGCTCAATTTCGGAAACAAGTTCAGGAGGAAAATCTCTCCTACTCTTGACTGTCCTCTCACCAAGTTTGTGTGATGGAATTATTATACAAGAAGCCATCTCTAATGAGGTGATTTTTCAACCAGCGTGCCACGAGAGGATCTTAGGTGTACCTCGAAAAAATTTTAAAGGTCATTAATTAAATTATTTTCTAAAGAAGTTCAAAGCACAGTAAGTGTATTTTTTTAAACTCTTTTTTGGATTGACATAATTTAAGTGTGCTGCGGAAGTTTAAAGTTTTGGGAGTGCCATGAGATAAAAAAGGTTGTAAAGCACTGCTCTAATGCCTTGCTCTGGGGAGTTGAGAGCTGGGTTTTCTGCATCAGGGCTGAAGCCTCTCTTTCTTCAGGAAGTTTGTCAGGGAGATTGTCCACAGTGATTGGTCCAGCTCAATATCCAGGAATATAACTAACTCCCCAGAATTAAATAGCCCCAGGCAGACACAAAGACCTGGGTTCAAGGTGTCAACTGGGGGCAGGAAGTGTTCAATATCAGCCTGGGGGAGGCCTTTGTGTTTTTAACAGACAGGTCCCTGGGAAGAGTGCCAGCTGCCTGTAGCCCAGGTGAAAAGATAACTTGTATTCATTGCACCTGAGTCAGGCCCCCTTGGGAGACCCTCTGTTACTGGTGCTTAGAATGGCAGGCAGAGCAGTGAAATCCATTTTCAACTCCTGAGCTTTGTTCAGCCCAGACTAAGACCAAGGCATTGAGTCAAATGGACCTAAAGACAGGAACAGGGCAGGGCAGGTAATTAGTTACGATGCCTCTGACACAGTCAGGACCTGATTTATTTGTTTGTTTATAAAATGTGACTCCAGATAAATAATGCACACATGTGGTTTTTAAAAATCAAATAATGTAAAAGACTTAGAACTGAAAGTCATCCTTCCATGCCTATGAATAACCATTCTCTTAATTTTCCCCACTCAAAGGCAAGCACTTTTAGAAGTTTCTTATGTGTTCTTTTCAAAACGTGTATGTGTGTGTGTGTGTGTGTATGCATACATGTTTTAAAAATGTCAGCATACTATATCTACTTTCTGCCTCTCACTTTTTCTACATAATGTCCAGCAAATATTCCTGAGCAGATCAAATAGATCTTCATTTTCACATGCTTCATTCTCATCATTATTTCTCTAATCTGTCATTTATTTACCAACTCCCTATTGTCAAGTGTAGATCTTTTCCACTTCTGCTATTACAAAAATTGCCATGGTAAATGTCATAATATTTCTATTTTTAAATAATATTTGAAAACAGATTATTAAAAATTCACTCGTGTACCGAGAACCAAAGAAATACAGAAAAACACGAATAAGACAATAGCATTCACCTACAGATAACCATCACTAATATTTGAGTGTGTTTCCTTTACCTCTTTTCTTGGTATTTTATTTTTACATTAATAGAACAGTATAATTCTTTCTTTCACATAACACATTAGGAATTTCCCATGTCGTTCAATAGGCTTCAAAAGTAACATTTTAGAATACTAGAGAATTATCCCTCATAGGGCTGGTTTGTCTCCTGCTGGACATTCTGGTAGTTTCTGAGGTTTTTGAGGTTTTTTGTTTATATATGCAGTCCTTTAACATATATGTTTCTACTTTGTGAGAGGTTATACAAAGAAGAGTATAAACTTTTGTTTAGATCCTTAACATGCATCAAACTTTCCTTTTAGATCAGTGGTTCTCAACCTTCCTAATGCCACGACCCTTTAAT
This sequence comes from Galagoides demidoff, assembly GCA_963574575.1. NCBI lineage: Eukaryota > Metazoa > Chordata > Mammalia > Primates > Galagidae > Galagoides > Galagoides demidoff. The sequence continues at coordinate 53,785 of CAUYQV010188576.1, forward strand.
ACAGTTCCTCATTTTGTGGTGACCCCCAACCATAAAATGATTTTCATTGCTACTTCATAACTGCAATTTTGCTACTGTTATGAATCATAATGTAAACATATGATGTGCAAGATGTATCTTCATTGTTACAAAGGGGTCACGACCCACAGGTTGAGAACCGCTGCTTCAGATCCTTAGCATGTATTGCCAAATTGCTTTCTGGACAATCTATGCCAATTTGCACTACTACCACTACCTGTGAGTGTCCATCCCACCTTTTCCCAAGTATTCTTTTTTGTCCTCATTTCAAGCTTAAGGTAAAATTACATTTCTCTACCGTCTTGCTTTTGTCACTGAAATATGCATGGAATTGACGTGCATTGCTTCCAGGAGGGGAGCTTGCACGGCAGGGTGAAAATTTAGTTTTTCCCTCCTGCCTCAACAACCAGTGACATTCCAAATGGTGGAAGCCTGTCCTCCTGGGTCCCTGAGGGAGGACACGTAGAGCAAAGAAAGCTCCCAACAACCTCCCTGGATACTGCACACAAATGACCAACAAACTTTTATTTTTAAAAGGCACAGAAGTTTGAGGATTTTTTTTAGTGAGGCTGATCAAGAGGATCATGTCTTAAAGCCCTAACGTGCTCCTTAAAGGTAAGTAATTATTTTCTCTCCTGCATATCTAAACAGTGCTAGTTATGTACCAGCCAGAGGAGAATTGAGAAAACCTTCACCTGATCAGAGAAATCCCACCTACCCTTGTTGCTATAGAAATTGTTTCCTCTAACCAGACCTGAGCCAGCCGTCATGTGGCTTTTCCTAGGACATAGAAATTGATTCATGAATGCCACTGAAAAAGAGCTTTCTTTTCTGACTAAGCCTCCAGAAGGCGAATCTCCTCTTTTCGCTCAGTGTCTGGATTGAGCGCTGCCACTGCTGCTGCCCTTTCACAGTGAAAGGACATTGTGTGTCATGTAGACTAAGGCAGGACCCAGAGTCACTGTTCCACAGGTCTGCTCAAGCCGCCCTGGTCCTTGTCCTTCCTCTGCACTTGTTTATTTACATGATGAGTTTTCAGTTACTTGCAGCCTAACCTGTGCTGTCAGGTCATTTTAAAAGCATTGTTGAGGGTGGCACCTGTGGCTCAAAGGAGCTGGGCACCAGCCCCATATACCAGAGGTTGTGGGTTCAAACCTGGCCCTGGCCAAAAACTGCAAAAAAAAAAAAAAAGCATTACTTGAGGTTTAGCTTCTCTTGACCACCCCCTTTCCTACTCAACCCCCCTCCCAGCCCACAATGGCCATAGAGAAGGCCAACCTGCGTCCCTTTGAGACTGCTCTTGTCTTCACTCCATTCTCTCTGGAAAATATCCTAACCCAGTGACATGAAAAGAAGAGGAGGCCTGATTGTTAATAGTCTGGAGACCAACCCTGGCTTTAACTATTGCACACAGCCCAGCCCTTCCATCGGGAACCCAGTATAGATGGCCTAGCCTTTCTTAGAAAATCAGCCTTTGAGTCCTTCTTGGTTTGCTTGATAGATTCAAATTCTGGAGCATATTTGAAATAGAGTGGAGAGGTTTCTGCTGGATTACTTGCCCCTGGGGTGCTGTGAAAGTGAGAAGGAGGGCTGGTGCATACTCAGTGGACATGAAGGACAAGTGGGTCTTCTTCCAGATCTACTGACCCCTGCTCTGCTCTTTCCCACCCTAGCCTGTGCCCTGGGAGACTGAGCTCTGCCGATTGCACTACCTAGCCTTTCTTGCCTTCTGGCTTCTAGATTATTTGGCCAACAGAGGCAGCAGCAGGAGATTAGACAGAGAGGTAGGGGCATCATCCCTCCACTCTGGCAGTGTTGGCATCCCTTTAGGACCACAGCCCCTGCCAAGCATCCTTCCTCCATGGCTGTCTCTTTCACCAGCACCTGGGAACTCTTCTTTTTCCCTTTGCTTCTTCTGGTCAGGGCTGGTAATGGATTCCTGGCATTTCTAGTCTCTGAGTCTTTCATCACTCCTGTATATTCCCCCCAAACCCCTATCTACGCCTGTGTAAAGACAACAATTAAACTCTTTCAGTTGAAACCTTTGAAAAGACCGGGACACCTATAACAATTGACATTTATTGTGCTCTTACTATGTCCCCAAGCCACCACTTCTCCCTATTGCCTTGCATGGCTCACTCTGTTCATGGTACTACCTGTCTAGCCCCTGTGTGTGTGTGTGGTGGGGTGTTGAGAATCTCAAAGTTGTGTTGAACGTTAGTCAGATAAGAATGCCTCATTCAAATATAAGCTCCAAGAGGGAAGGAATTGTTATTTGTTATCTTTCTTTTTTTTTTCATTTGTTTTCTTAACTTTATCTGAAAAACTTAGAAGTGTCTAGAGCAGTGTTTTTGAGCTACTGAGAGGATATTAGGTGTGCCTCAAACATTTTTAAAGATCATTAAATTATTTTCAAAAGAAGTTCAGAGCACACAGGAAGTATATTCCTTTTTTACTCTTTCTTTTTTGGATCAACTAATTTAAATGTGCCATGGAAATTTAACTATAGGTTCAAGTGTGCTGTGACATTAAAAAAAGGGGGGGGGGTTGAAAAACACTGGTCTAGAGAGTATTGGACTTGCAATACATAATTTGTGAATGAATGAATGAATGAGTGATGTCTTTTTGCAGCCCAGGTGTTTTGAGGCTGAGGGCTTACTGAAAATGCAAGGTGAGCCTGAACTCCAGGAGGGGCCTATGAGGAGCTGCAGTAGCTAGGAAATTTCTCTGACTGACACATTTTTGCAGGCCCATTTACTGAATTTCTTTCCTTGTCTGGCTTCATCCTTCTGGCTATGGAGATTCTAGACGCCTCCCCTGCTGGACCTGCATCTGGGGACAGATGCCTGAATGCTGCAGGCTGCACCTCTCTCTCTTCCTGTTCATTTTATGCCCACTGATACATTCTGCCTCATTATCTTGAGACCCCACAAGTACAAGCCCCCAGGTCTTCAGGTTATCTCAAGGGCTCCTTCTTCCCACATGCCTTAATAAGATTCTACCATCTGATATACCTGCTTTACATTCAGAGCTCCAGATGTTTTGGGGTGGGGTCTTAGCGAAGAAGGGACATTTGGGCCAACACGAAAGGTGTTTGGAGTAATGGGGCTTGAAAATCATCAAGCTGCTGCCTCAGTGGAGATGGGATAGGTTGGATCCAGAGACAGAAAAGAGGAGATAGTCAGAGAATTTCTCTTCCTCCACTTGGATCTCTGTGGAGCCTAGAAGAGGCAAAGTCCGTTCCCTCCACCTGAAGGAAGCTGGCCACATTGAGGCACATCCTCTATCTTGCCTATGTTGCATGATGTGCACATTTTCCTTGACCTGAAGTGGGGAGTTCTCATTCTTAGGGATGTGCTGGTGGAAGTGAGTTTTGCTGCAATACGAAGACAACTTTCTGCGAACAGAGGGTTTCTTGGAAAGAAGCAAGCCCCAGTCACCTGCAGTTCTCAGGGCTTTTTTCCCTAGAGCAGTGGCTCTCAACCTGTGGGTCACGACCCACAGGAACTGTATTAAAGGGTCATGGCATTAGGAAGGTTGAGAACCACTGCCCTAGAGCTACCTACTCAGGGCTGGAGTTGGAATTTACCAGGCAGATAGTAATTCTCCACAAGCACATGCTCTGTCTGGACAGAGCTAGCTCCATACCTGTTAGCTGCTCCAGATGTTTTGTGGCTGTGTTTGAGGCTGGTGGCTTACTGAAAATGCCAGGTGAGCCTGAAATCCAGGCGGGGCTGACGAGGAGCTGCAGTAGCTCTTTTCAACCTTGCCGTATGTTATAAACTGAGCTGAGGCTCAGAGAAATTCAATGATCTCCCACAGTCACCTAACCAGTAAGTCGTAGAGCCAGAATTTAAACCCAGAACCCCAAACACCCTGCTCTTGGTGATAGTACTTTGCTATTAAAAAAAAAAAAAGTGGAAAGGCCATCTGGGAAGAGCAGTGATGTTCATGCACAGGACAAAGGATGAAACATCTGTCATCCAGGACAAGCCATAGCTGGGGACAGTGAGCTCATTACAGCTGAGGCAAGTGGGGAAGAGAAGATTCAGCTGGAGTCCAGACTGCCCAGGCTGCAGATGGCACCGGGGGCAACTGTCCTGTGGAGAGAAACCACCTTTTTTTGTTTTTCTAAGACAAATTTATTTTGTCATATTTTTTAAAATGTGGCAAAGAAATTCACTGCACTATCATCCTTGAGTATTGCGGTAAGAAGGCTGAAAGACTGTAAGCTGCAGACAAGGAATAAGAAGCCCGTGTTCGCTTGACATTTTCACCACTTAATCCTTATATCTTCTCTGCCCACCCACACTCGGCAGCCAGGGCCAAAGGGGCCCCGGCTCCTCTCCCACAGACACTGTGGCTGCTTCTGTGGTGAGCCACAGCTCCCTGGGGCCTGGCCCCTGAGGAGGGTCAGAAACGTCATCTTCAGTAGGAGTTTCAGGCAGAATTCCCCAAGGACCTCGCAATCAATATGTCTCTCACCCCCGCTGCCTTCCCGGCCAGAAATTATGCCCATCCTCTGAATTTTGTGTGCTCCTCCAGTATCTCTGCTTGCCACCAAGCTGGACACCTTATTCTCACCCCTCTCTGCCCATGCCCACCTGATTTCACTGAAGCCCAGCTCAAGTATGGTCACCTTCTGAGCCCTTTAGCAAAAGAAATTTTCAAAGTTAGAAAAGTCATTTTCCATTTGTCTTCTGTGGCTTTATCCGTTACTAGGAGGTGGGATCAGGTGGTCTTAGACACCCTTCCCCCACCTCTTTTTAAGAGCAGCAGATCCTCTTTTTTTTTTTTTTAACCTGTTTTAGATTTTGACCTTCTGCATATAATTATTTTTGAACTGGGATGGAACTAGTTCGCAATTCACCTCCTTGCAAAATGTTTGCACAGAGGTGGTGGAGGTGCTTGGGAAATGCTCTTATTAGAGGATATCGCTCAGGCTTCCTTTTCCCTCCTGTTTTTCCTTTTCTGGGCAAAGCTGTGTGAGGCCCATATGGCAGAGCAAATGGGAGTCATAATGTGAGTTCAGACAAGGAGCATGGATGACAGTCACTTCACAGCCTCACTTTCATTATGGACAAGGTGGATGGAGGGGAATTACCATGCATCTCATCAAATCAATATTTTATTTCCTCCCTGCTTCTGGCTCCCCTTGAAGCTTTGATCTCTTTGCCTCTTGGGCAGAGCTGGACAGGTGACTTTCACAATGCAAATCAGAGTCAGCGGGCCCTCTGCCCAGGCTTTGATCTCCTTCCTAAGGAGGAGGCGAGCAGGGAATGCTGGGGCCCTGGCCCCTGTTCACCGAGTCTCCATAACCTTGGGTGAGCTGGAGCCTGTGGTCTTTCCTTTCACTTTGCAGAAGCGGAACTTAATTTGTAGCAGCAGTTATGAAACTACCCAAGTTCTGGTAATGTACAACATGAGAGACATTAGAGACAGCACCTTGTTTAAAAGATTTTATCCATTTCCTGATTTTTACTCAAATATAGGTTAAGTAGCCAAGCTTAAGACAAGGCCAAGGCTTTGAGAAATAATAGATTGTCCACCTGTCATGTTGGGGCTTCTTTCTTTGCACGTGATAAAAGCTGTGCACATCCTCCCACTCCCCAAATGTTTTCACTTTCTACACCCCCCCCTCTTTTTTGCTATTTGCCCTTGGCCTTGATCCTGGGGTAGGGAAGAAGAAGGAATGGCATGCAGAAGTGAGAGTTCTTTCCTAAGGGAAATACAGGCTGGCCCGGAAGGGAGGTAAAACAATTCCCAACCATTTCAATGCTGTAGATTACGGGAAGAAGAAGGAAGATGGAGGGAGGAGAGGTAGGTGGGGAGAGGCATGACTAGCCCCAAGTCTTGAGGACCAAGAGTAATTAACCAAGAGTGATTAACACTTACTACTGATGTTCTGCTTTACATTTAAGACTCTGAGAGTAGTTCATTCCACAGGCTGTCTTCATTAGCTTGAATGCATTTAGGTTCATGAATGTAAATTCTGACATTGTTCCTATATTCCAACTTCACTGCAGGGTTGTGAAGACCTTGTTAATGAGTACCTATGCACAGACTAGCTGCTGCAGACCTCTGTCCTACACTATCACTAGGTATCCATTTCTGTCTTGTTCTAGTTGAATTTAGGTGTTTTTTTTTTTTCACATTACTAAGGAAAAGAGATCTCAAGTGGCTGCTTCAGATAACAGAATGGTGTTTTGAAGATGAAATAGGGCTCCGTTGGGGACTAGAAATCTTGGGCACCAATATCTCTCTTGGAGATTCTGCCCTTTGTCTACCTGATCCCATCTCTAAGGAACTGCTGCTACACAACAAACCACTCAAAGTACTGGTTTACAATAACAATTACCATTCTCTATCATGGTTCTGCATGTTGACCACACTCTTCAGTTCTCAAATGTTTTCTGTAGTTGCAATCAGATGGCAGCTTGGGCTGGAGTGATCTGAACCTCTACTTGGCGGGACTTCCAAAGTAGCTGATGTTGATGCTGACTGCTGGCTATGATAGCTACTTGGGGCCTCTCCACGTGGCTTGGCTTTCTCTTGGCGTGGCAGCTGGGCTCTAAGGAAGACTATCCCAAGAGACTGAGGTGGAAGTTGGAAGGCTTCTTATGGTCTATCCTTGGAAGCCACACTCAGATTTAGCTGGTAGCAGGGTCAGTTCCAATTTAAGAGGGGAGGAGTATGAAAGTACGTGACTACAAAGAGGACTAGTGGACTGGGAGGATAAGGTACCAAGGGACCTCTCCTGGGCTTATTCCTAGTTTCAGGCTTGACTTTTCTTATGGTTCATCCTGACTGCTGCCCTGGGCCTCTCTAGATACTTTTCCATGACACTCTTTCAGCTTTTGTCTCTATTTTTACTGGTTTAATCATCCAGTTCAGATATTCTAAGTCCTTGATAGAGGACTGTGCTTGGGTGAGGGAATCGATGGACAGCCTATGGTTGCCCACTCAGTCCCTGTGCTGCCAGTTATGGCTAGATTTGGTTAGGGCCCATTAGCATCAAACACAATAACCGAAGTTGGTCCTTTCATTAGGGATGTGGGTGGGACAGTCCCTCTAGGAGACATGCCTGATACAAACTGTTTTTGCTTTGCCCTTGCCCGTGGATTTGATAGTGAACTAGTGCAACTGCAGAGGGACCAAGAATCCAGTGATGACAATTATAGCCCCTCTGTCTTATTATTTGTGATGTGCGGTTTGCAGCTTTTAAATTCTGCCACATATTTCCATGGGAACAGCTTCCATGAATTGTGGAATTTAACCTTGGCCTTTCTTCTTTATGACTCAGAGAATACACTCGTATGTCTTAGTACTTGACAAGAGCATGGGTCATGATTTCCTGACCTCCGCATTTTAGAGATGAGGAAATGGAGACTTTAGAAGTGGCTTGATTAAAAATCTCCTAAGCGCATAATGGCAGAGATGGACAAAACTCACTTCCCGGACCCCAAATCTGGCACTCCTCAGTTTGCTTTATTACTGCTCTGGGAGGAACAGGCAACTCAGAGGCCAGTGAAGGTGGGCACACAGAACATGAAAGACATGAGGTGGACTCATGAAGCCCCCCATGAGACAGAAAACATTGCTCCCTTTCTTAGAATCTAGTAACCAGATTGCTACTTCATTGCTGGCTGCTGGCAACCCTCACTCTAAGGCTGCATGCAGGTTTGGCTCAGCCCAACTCTACCCACCCCAGTGACCACTATTGGCTCAGAATCTTTTCCTTCCCCATCTTGTTTCCCAAAGGCAAGGAGGTCAACATCTTGGCACATCATACTAAAACCATTTCACATGCTGCTGTAGCCTCTCTGGGGAGCTGGATAATATTCTGAGCTCAGGGACTTCAGCCTGTATAAACTTGTAGAATATTTACTTATATGGGATTTTTCAACCCTGCTTTCCAATCTGGGCTGAAGAATTAGGCAAAATGCCTTGTATTTATCCTGGGAGTCATAAAATGGATTCTGCAGAGTGGTATTGGTTAAAAAATAGTTATCCATATGGAATGTAGAAGAGTGCTGAAGAACCACCTTCCTAGAGGGTTTCGATGATAAAACACAACAATGGTTATGGTTTTTAGAGTTAAGTTGTGTGATAGGAGGAGCAAGAATTCTTAAGGTCTGTTCAGGTGCAGCTCTCAGGAAGTTGTATCTTTCCTAAAGGTAGTAAAGAAGAAAACATTATCCTTCTCAATTTGGAATTTTTTTTTTTAATTAAGTCCTTGAGGCAGAGCTGTGTTATTAAGGTCAATCAGTTTCACAGTCTACAAAGAAGGAATTTTAAATTCAGGCAACCATGCTTTCCATATTCCATCATTTCTTCTGGTACCTTTTAATTCCCTTCATGGAAGCCCTTTTGTTCCTTCAAGTGGGATTACCAGCCCTATACTCTATTATCAGGACCCACTAGACCTCAAAAATGCACTAATGTTCATCAGCTAATATATTAATTAGCTTAAGGGAGGCGTCTTCTCTGGCATTTCTGAAATCATTGCAGTCAGGAAGACTCCTCTTCCACTTTATTTATACATTGACCCTGGAATAATCTCTCTGCCTAGAATAGTACCATGGAAATAGCACAGTCTTTGGAGCCAGAAAGATCTGCATTGTATTTCTGACTCAGCTGCTGACTAGCTGGGTGGCCTTGAGCAGATATCTACTTCGTGAGCCTCAGTTTTCTCTTTCATAAAATGAGAGTGAACGCTGTGAGATGGTCATTTCAGTCCCTCAACCTAATATCTCCCAGGGTTGTCCTGAGACTTAAGTGAGACAAAATGTGCAAAGTGTGTACACATGGCTTGTCACATCAGATGCTCTTTGCTTATTCTGCCTGTTTCAATGCAACGACAATGCTATTATTCTCTCACTTGGAAAATAAAAAACAGGTCACCACCCATTTTCCAGGCAGAATCCCTTCATCTTTCACTTTTGTTTGTAGTTCATGTGTTGAAATGTTGCTCATGTAAATAACAGAGGCTACTGATCTGGTAGGATTTCCTTATATATACGAGGTTACTTAGAGCAACTGACAATGGCCTCATCCCCTTTCCCCCCTTTTATGTTTTCCTTCAAAATATGGTGTGCCCCAGAAACTGGTTATTTACGTTACGTATGTTCCAGAAATCCCTTGTAATGAACCATACAAATCTATTTGTCCTGCTGCTACTATAATTGCCTATATCTTATTATAACTTAATATGTAACAGATTTTTTAGGCGAGACCAAAAGCAACTGAGCATTCACTGAAAACGCAGACGCTGAAGGTTGATGAGGAGCCAGTGAACCCACTAATTGCATAAAGGGGGGATGGTGTGGAAATTTAATTAAACTGGCATTTGCTCTAGTTGCTGAAAATATTAATCAGAAAATGAGTCGCATTTTTAAAAAAGTAAAAGGCAGGAGAATGATTTTTGAAATGCCATGGGTGCCATTCTTTCTGGCATTGATGAGAAAAGGATTCTTTTTCTTCCAGGAGGTGTTGGTCATCTGTCCATCGAGCTCTGCCGACAGCTTGTTTGGGCAGAGATCACAAAGAAAGACGCTTGGAAAGCTGTGAGTTGGGAGGAGGAGTGTGAGATTCTTGATTTGGGGACCAGATGCATCTCTTGGCAGCCTTTGATACAAACATAAAGATAAAATATGTGTCTAAAAAAAAGAAGAAAAAAGCCAGTTCTACCCCCCACCCCTTCTTCTAAAGAAGTTCTCCTCCCAACAAGAGATGAGCTAAACATCTGCATCCATTCAAGCAATAATGCTTAAACAATTGTCAGATTTGAGAGGGGTAGACAAGGGTTTTGAACCAGGCATTTAAATACATTCCATAACCCAGGAGCCATTGGAAAAACACCACCCTCCCTAGGCCTGGAAGCAAAAGTGGAGGAGGACAAAGACAGATGGGAACTCTTGGGTTTGGTCCAGAAACTTTTCTGATGGGCTTAAGTGCTCTGTGTGGCCTGGACAATCATTCTCCTAGAGACCATTGCCCCATCACCACCGGGGACAGCTGGGCCCTGCAGAAAACTCTGGGTCACTTAGTTAGAGAGGCTGGAAGGCAGAGGAAGATCATTCTTCACTAATAAGGCCTAAGACTCCAGAGTTTTCTCCTCAGTGTTGGTCACTTGGGCTTAGGTTTCCAGAAAAGACTTTCAGGTCAATGTAATGTTTCAGCTAAAGGATGCTTTGCTTCAAGAAAAGCTGTTACATGAAAATGAGAACTTGCAAATGCACAATGTTCTTGCTACATTTTTTTATTCACTGGGGAAACTCTGATGATCAATGCTGATCCGGGATGAAATTAGTGGCAGTCCTTTTATATAAATTTCCATTTCTTCTGAGTGAGAAACCCTGTCTCCATATGAGCCACTGCTGAATAGAGCACACTGTCCTGCAACCTCCAGTGTTGAGACACCAGCTCACCTTCCCTGCTCTTTCCGTGACCATGTAGCAAGAAGGCAGAGCAAACAACTAAAAGGAGAGGGGCTGTGTCTGCTTTATTCCCCCCCTTGGCTTCTTTTAGCTCATGGGAATAGTCCTAGGGTTGCTGTAATAAAATATTAAGAAATGAGTGGCTTGAAACAAGAGAATTTTATTGTCTCAAAGTTCTGGAGGGCAAAAATTCCAAATCAAAGTGTTGACAGGGCCATGTTCCCTCTGTAGACTCTAGGGAAGAACATTTCACTACAATCCCAACCAATGGCTATTTCCCCACCCTGTTTGTCTCCATGTCCCCCTTCTTTCCTTATAAAAAGAACTAGGGGTGGGGGCTTCAACATATCTCTTTGGGAAATACCAATCAACCCACAACAGTCTTTATTGAAAGAAAATTGTGTTATTTGGGGTACATTGCTTCCATTTAGGTCCACATGCCTGTGTCAACCTAGATTTCAAACAAAGTTCATGATCAAAACAAAAATGGAATGTTTCAGCTCCAATTTGTGTACTTCTGGTAAATGTGTATTCCTGACTTGATCAAACTTGTACCAAAAAATAAATTACATGCAAAATAACATCACAAATTAAATTGGATCTTGCATTTTTTCTAGCATTTGAAAGGTTCTTAAATTTCTATTTTTTAAAGAAGAAAACAAAAACACTGTACTTAAGCCAACCATTGTTTCTTTTTTTTTCTTTTATTTTAGAATATTAAGGAGTTCAAATGTTTGCTTAGATGAATTGCTTTTCTACAGTTTGAATCAAAGTTATAAGTGTGCCCATCACCCAGATATGGTCCATTTTATATGTTAGGTGTGAATTTACCCCTCTTCTCCATCCCTCTTCCACCTGCTTGCCCTCCATTGGATTTTACTGACAAATGTGCACACTGGTGTTAATAAGTTAGTTTCAATTTAATAGTGAATACATATGATGTTTGTTTTTCCATTCTTGTGATATTCACTTAGAAGAATGGTCTCTAGTTCCATCCAGGTTCTTACAAAAGGTACTAGTTCACTGTTTTTTTTAATAGCTGAGTAGTACTCCATGGTATACATATACTACATTTTATTAATCCATCTATATTGATGGGTACTTGAGTTGATTCCACATCTTTGTGATTGTGAATTATGCTGTAATAAACATTCAAATGCAATATATTTTTGATAAAATTATTTTTTCTCCTTTGGGTAAATATCCAATAGTGGAATTCCTGGATCAAATGGAAGGTCTACTTTTAATTCCTTGAGGTATCTCCATATAAATTTCCTTAGGGGTTGCACTAGCTTGCAGTCCCATCAAAAACATATAATTGTTTCTTTTTCTCTTCATCCACACCAACATTTGCTATTTGGGGATTTTTTGATAAAAGGGATTCTCACTTGAGTTAGATGATAGCTCTTTGTGGTTTTGATTTGCGTTTCCCTGTTGTTAGAGATGTTGAGCATGTTTTCATATGTTTATGGTCCACTAGTCTATCTTATTTTGAAAAGCTTCTGTTCATGTCTTTTGCCCACTTTTTATGGGGTTGTATGGTTTTTTCTTGCTGATTTACTTGAATTATTTGTAGATTCTCATTGCTAGCCCTTTATCAGATATTAAGCATGCAACTATTTTTCCCATTATATAGCTTGTCTATTCATTTTATTGATTGTTTCTTTGGCTGTGAAGAAGCTTTTTAACTTAATCATGTGGCATTTATTAAATTTTATTGTTGTTTTAATTTCCTTTGAGGTCTTCTTCGTAAATTCTTTGCCTGGCCTGATGCCTAGCAGAGTTTCTCCAACATTTTCTTCACTTACTGATGAATAATCATTGAGTCAAGGAGGAAATTAAGATGGAAATCATGAGATTCTCAAACTTAATAACAAAGGGGATGCAAGTTTTCAAAACCTGTAGGATTCAGCAAAGCTGTTCTAAGAGGAAAATTCATAGCCTTAAATGATGCCTACTTCAAAAAATAAGAATGATTACAAATCAACAATATAATGAATCCTCTCAAGGAGTAAGAAAAGTAAGAACAAACCAATCCCACGCCTGGCAGAAGAAAAGAAATAGCTAAAGTCAGAGCAAAACTAAATGAAATTCATAACAAATGATTATTGATTATACAGAAGATAAATGAAACAAAAAATTCTTCTTTAAAAAGATAAACAAAATCAACAGACCTCTTTCTAGATTAGCCAAAACAGGAAATAAAAGACCTTAATAAGCTCAAGAGGAAGTGAAAAAGGAAATATGACGATTACCACAGAAATACAAATACAAAATGTCATGTCTGAATACTACAAGAATCTACATGCACATAAACTGGAAAACTTTAAGGAAATGGACAAATTCTTAGAAAAACACAGCCTCCCTAGGCTCACTCAGGAAGAAATGGAACTCCTAAATAGATGAATTTTAAATAATTGAAGCAGCAATAAAAAACCTTCCAATGAAAAAAAAGTCCTGGACCAGATAGTTTCACAGCCAAATTTTGCCAGACCTACAAATAGGGACTGGTACCCCTATTGCAAAAATCATTTCATAACATCAAGAAGGAAGGAATCCTTACCAACTCTTTACAAAGGTAGTATCACCTCGATACCAAGTAAGGAAACAAAGCAACAAAAAAAGAGAACTATAGTTTTAAGAAATGGTAGGGAAAGGAAGAGGAAGGAAGATGGCTGACTAAAGGCAGCTTCTGCCAGAGACTTCAGTCCAGAGGGAGAGATACTGCACAGAAGTGGACTCGTAAAGCCAAAGGTAGGGGAATGAGCTAAGAAAGAAGACAGACAATTGCACATCATCTCTGCTGAGCCAAGCTATGACTTCAAGAAAGAGGATACAAGAAAACAAATTCCAGGTACAAAGCTCATCACCAAGGGGCTGAGAGATCACCCTCCCTCAAGCAGGAGGTTGGCTTTGGGCTCTCTGCAAGTGAGCAGGAAACAAAAGATCTCCTATTTTACCCCACAGGAGAGAGTAGCTAAACACGGGGCCTCCTTCTCCAGGGAGGTCCCACTTGTGAGCCTAGGCATCATTCTTCCCGACATAAAATTGAACAAATTTTTCCCTGCAATTCTGAACACCCAGTCTACCCTTCCCCCCTCACCTAGTAGTCTGACAATCTGACCCCTATAGAGCCCAGAGTGTTTGGCAGTTCTCTTAGAGGCCTGGCCATTGTGTGGGATGCTGGATAGCAGTGTAAAAACAATGACTCAAGTGGAAGCAGGGCAGCACAAGAAGAGAGAAGCATGGGAGAAAGATATGTGCCAGAAAGGTGTGTGGCAGACGGAGGTGCTGATGCCCCTGTTCTGACTTTGGTGGGCATTTTCTGACTCAGTGGCTCACCATAGGAGCCATGCTTCATCCCCTCAGGTTTGCAGGATGGTATTATCTGTGGATTTCTACTATCGGGTCGCTGGAGACCCTTTGAACTCTCCTTGTTGAGCAGCGATTGTACAGCTTGCGACACTCTGATTAGAACTCTCATCCCGGGCTGTCCATCCAGGGATCCTCTGAGGTTGAGCAGTGGTTGTTTTGCAATGGCAAAGAATTGATTCTCTTCCAGCTATTGCCAGTGGAGGGTGGGGTGCTATAGTTGCTTGTATCTCTCTCCAGCTGGGATTTCAGCCTAATACCATGATTCATTAGGATTGGGTAAAGGCTGGCTGACTTCAAGACAAAACCGGCTTGCACTATCTCACCAAGCAGGTCCTCAGAGTCTCTGGCTACAGCTCTGAAGAGACCTTTGTACGGTTGTAGTGGTAAAGCCACAATCACAAATCCCAGCTCATTGGTAAAGGGCCGGTTAACTCCACTTCCTGGGGCCCCCAGTCCGATCTCACCCTACCAGTTTTAATTGCTAAATTTCAGAAAATACTCATTGGGTGGAACCAGCAGAACTCTGGCAACATGAATAATCAGAGTAATTCAACTCCCTCAAGGAATGACAAAGGAGATACAAAAGAATATGTCATCGTTGACAAACAGTTAACTTGTCAGATATAGATTTCAGAATATGGATGGAAAATAAGATGAATAGAATGGAGGAAAAGATGGAAATAGAAATCTAAAGAGTAGTTCAAAAGTAGTCTCAAGAAATTAATGAATTCAAAGACAAAGTCACCAAGGATATGGACATAATGAGAAAAGATATAGCAGAGCTTAAGGAAGTGAAAAAGTTATTCGAGGAGCTTTGAAATATAGTAGAATCCCTCAGTAATAGAGGATCCCTCAGTAATATCAGGCAGGTGAAAGAATCTCAGAAATTGAAGACAAGGCTTTTGAATGATCCCAAGCATTCAAAGAGGCAGAAAAATGGAAAACAAGAACAGAATGTTTCCTGAGACAATTGTGGGATCATTCCAAAAGATCAAACATCTGACTTGTAGGAATTCCTGAAGGAGAAAAGGATGGTCCTAAAGGCACAGATGCTCTATTCCAAGATATTATGGAGAAGAATTTCCCAAGCATTGCAAGAGATACAGAAATTCAGATAGTAGATAGTTTCAGAACCTCAGCAAGACTCAATCCAAATAAAGCATCTTCTAGACACGTTATAATTAAATTTGCTGAAGGTAATATGATGGAGAAAATCTTGCAAGCATCCAGATATAGGAAAAGCATTACATACAGAGGGGAAAATATTGGAATTGCTGCAGATCTTTCAGCCAAAACTTTTCAAACCAGAAGAGGATGGTCATTGACCTTCACTCTTCTAAAACAGAACAACTTTCAGCCCAGGATTCTGTATCGAACTAAACTGAGTTTCATTTGTGATGGAGAAATCGAAAACTTTACTGACACACACATGTTGAGGAAATTTGCCATAACTAAACCAGCTCTCCAGGAAATATTCAGACTCATTTTCCATAATGAATGGTCTACCACTAAAGTAAACCCACCCAGAATTTATTGAATAAAACCTAACTTCCACAATGGTAAAAGGATTAAAAATATGTACTGGACCTTTGAAAAACATGACATCCAAAACCCCATACCCATCAGTTCTCTCAGTTAATGTGAATGGCTTAAAGTGTCCTGTAAAGTGGCAGAGGTTGGCTGATTGGATACAAACACTCAGGCCAAGTATCTGTTGCCTACAATAGACTCATCTTACCTAAAAGTATAAAAAAAGCCTCAGGGAGAAGGGATGGACCTCTATAATACAGGAAAATGGAAATCAGAAAAAAGTAAGGGTTGCAATTTTATTTGAAAATACAATACGATTTAAACCAATAAATATAAAGAAATACAAGGATGGACACTACATCTTTGTTAAGGGAAGTGCTCAACATGAGGATATTTCAATAATTAACATTTATGAGCCCTACCTGAATGCTCCTCAATTTATAAAGCAAACCCTAATGGATATGAACAATTTGATATCTTTCTGTACTATATTAGTTGGAGATTTTAATAGCCCTTTGTCAGTTCTGGATAGATCCTCCAAGAATAAGCTAAATAGAAATAATGGGCTTAAACTGGACACCACAACAAATGGACTTAACAGACATCTACAAAACATTGTATCCTAATAAAACTAAATACACATTTTGCTCATCAGCCCAATGATCATCCTCTAAAATTGATCATATCTTAGGACGCAAGTCTAACCTCAACAAATTTAAAAGAATACAAATTAGTCCTTGCATCTCCTTATCTTATCTAGAATTCTCTTTGAGAGTACTATTAGTTATTTTTAGAATGGAATAAAAGTTAAAAGCAGCAACAGAAATATTCATATTCAAACAAAGTCATGGAAACTAAATAACTTTAGGATGAATAATAGCTGGGTCAAAGGTGAGATTAAGAAAAAAATCATCACATTTTTGGAACAAAATGACCATGAAGACACAAATTATCAAAGCCTGTGGGATACCGCAAATGCAGTAGAGAGAAATTTATAGCATTAGAAACCTTCATCAAGAAATCAGAAGGAGGGTAAAGCCTGTGGCTCAGTGGGTAGGCCAGCAGCCCCGTATACCAAGGGTGGTGGGTTCAAACCCAGCACTGGCCAAACTGCAACCAGGCATTGTGGCAGGCACCTGTAGTCCCAGCTACTTGGGAGGCTGAAGCAAGAGAATCACCTACGGCCAAGAGCTAGAGTTTGCTGTGAGCTGTGACATCATGGCACTCTACCAAGGGTGACAAAGTGAGACTCTTTTTTTAAAAAAAAAAAAAAAGAAGAAGAAAGAAAATAAATCAGAAGGAATGTACATCAACAACCTAAAAGGACATCTTAATCAACTGGAAAAAGAAGAACAATCCAATTCTAAACAGCAGAAGAAAAGAAATAACCAAACTTAGGGCAGAATTAAGTGAAATTGAAAACAAAAGAATCATTCAGAAGATTAATGAAACAAAAACTTGGTTTTTTGAAAAGATTAACAAAATTGAGAAACCTTTGGCTAGCCTAACCAGAAACAGAAAAATGAAATCTCTAATAACATCAATCAAAAACTATAAAGGAGAAATAACAACAGATACCACAGAAATTCAAAAAAATCCTCAAAATTACTACATAAAAACTCTATCCTCTGAAATATGAAAATCTGGAGGAAATGGACCAATACCTGGAAGCACACCACCTTCCTAGATTCAACCAGAAATAATTAGAAATTTTGAATAGACCTATATCAAGCACTGAAATAGCATCAACTACACAAAATCTCCCAAAAAGGAAAAATCTGGGACCAGATGGCTTCCCATCAGAATTCTACCAGACCTTCAAAGAGAAACTAGTACCTGTATTACATAACCTTTTTTAAAACATAGAAAAAGAAGGACTCCTCCCCCAACACATTCTATGAAGCAAATATCACCTTGATCCCAAAAGAAGTTAAGGATCCAAAACAGAAAGAAAAGTATAGACCAATATCATTAATAAATATTGATGCAAAAATATTCAATAAGATCCTTGCACACAGAATTTAATGACATATCAAAAAAATTATAACCCCCATCTCAGGGTGGGCAAGGGCCTTGAATAGAAATTTCTCTAAAGAAGACAGGTGCATGGCCTACAAATATATGAAAAAATGCTCTCCATCCTTAATCATCAGAGAAATGCAAATCAAAACTACTTTAAGGTACCACCTAAGCCCAGTAAGATTAGCCCATATCACAAAATCCCAAAACCAGAGATTTTGGTGTGGATGTGGAGAAAAGGGAACACTTCTACACTGCTGTGGGAATGCAAATTAATTTGTTCCTTTTGGAAAGACATCTGGAGAACACTGAGAGAACTAAAAATAGACCTGCCATTTGATCCTGCAATTCCTTTATTATGTATATATCCAGAAGACCAAAAATCGAATTACAACAAAGATATTTGTATCAGAATGTTTATTTCAGCCCAATTCATAATTGCTAGGTCAGGGAAGAAGCCCAAATGCCCACTGACCCATGAATGGATCAATAAATTGTGGTAGATGTACACCATGGAGTACTATGCAGCCCTAAAGAAGGATGGAGACTTTACCTCCTTCATGTTTATATGGATGGAATTAGCAAATGTTCTTCTTAGCAAAGTATCTCAAGAATGGAAGAAAAATTATCCAATGTACGCAGCCCTACTTTGAAACTAATTCATAGGTTCTATAGGAATGTCATAACCTAATTATAGCCTTAAAATATGGGAAGGGGGTGGGAGAGGGGAGGTGAGGGGGGTGGATGGGGGAAGGGAAGGTGATTGGTGGAGTCACCTCTATGGTTTATCTTACAAGGGTAAAGTGAATCTTTCTCAAAGCAGAACATGAATGTCTTAACTCAATAACTAAGAAATAACATGAAGGTTATGTTAACCAGTTTGATGAGAGTATTTCAAAATGTATATGAAAACAGCATACTGTACCCTATGATTGCATTAATGTACACAGTTATGCTATAAGAAATTTTAAAAAAATTCAAAAAAAAATCTCTAACCATTAGGGAAATACAAATCAAAACCATAATGAGATATCACTTAACTACAGTGAGAATGACTTTGACAAATGTTGGGATGGGTGCAGAGAGACAGGAACACTCATAGACTGTTGGTGAGACTGCAAAGTGGTACAACCTTTATGGGCTTGAATCCAAGAGTTCGAGTTTATGGAAAGTGGTGTGGAGATACTTCAAAAACTAAAAGTAGACCTACCATTTAATCTGGCAATCCCACTACGGGATATTTACCCAAAGTAAAAAATGACATTGTGCTCAATGGTTTAGAGCAGCACAATTCACAATTGCAAAGAAACAAAGAACAAGTGTTTGTTTGTAGAAACAAACCAAGTGCCCATCAATATGAGAGTGGATTAATAAAATGTGGTATATGCATGCGATGGAGTACTACTCAGCCATAAAAAAGGGTGAACTAATACCTCTTGTAATAACCTGGATGGGTTTGGAGACCATTCTAAGTGAAGTATGACAGGAATGGAAAAACAAACACCACATGGACTCACTATTAAGTTGGAACGAATTGCTCAACACTTCCATTCATGTAAGGAAATGAGACTCAGCAAACATCAAGTGGGGGGGGGGGGGCGTGGGCAGATTCACACCTGATGGGCGCAGTACATACTGTCTGGGTGATGGGCACACTTACAACTTTAACGCAAAATGTACAAAAGCAAATCAGGTAACCACAATGTTTGTGCCCCTGTAATATTGTGAAAGAAAATTAAAAATAAATAAGTATATAATACAGAGATTTGACAAAAATAAAAATGATTATTTAAACAGAGTAATATTGATCAATTTTGGTATGATTTTAATGAATAAAAACAAGACAGAGGACACAGCTTACAGACTTATCAGAAGTGAAAAAATATTACCAAATGTGCCACAAACATGAAAAAATGAAAGTATACTTTAAATAACTTCATGCCAATTTAAAAGTATCGATGCAAAGAACATAATTATGGAAAAATGTAATCTAATAAAATTCATCCAAAAAATAAATGATCTGAAGCATAGAATGCTAAAGAAATTGTCAAAAATCATCTTTCAAATCAATTAAGACAAAGTAAAATAAAACCTCTACTGAGATGGCTTCACAAGAAACTTTTACCTAACATTGAATAAAGAACTTCTCTTGCACAAACCATTTGAAGTGCAGAAAAATCAGCACTTTCCATTTGATTTTATAATCCTTTTTACCAGCAACAAACTGTAAGAAATTGTCATTTTTATAAAGATACAAATATAAGTCCCAGGAATGAATAAATATTAAAAAAATGTTTTATGGGATTTTATGTAGAAATCTATAAAACTTTATTGTAAACCTTTTAAAGGGACCTAAGTAGATGAAGAGGTACACTGCATTCATAGAATGGGTTGTATTGCCTTGGGGACGGGCCGGACACAGTGAGCACGGGGGAGTTAGTGAGGAGAAATAGATTACAGTGTAAGTTGTTACCTCCACACACCTCTCCTAGGCCCAGGAAGGGCAGGAGAGGACCTTCGTCTTTGTTGCTCGAGCAAGCATGCCTACTGGTGGCTCCAGGTCCCTTTATGGGTCTGACCACTGGGCGTCTTGACAGCCTCCAACATTCTTAGGTGACGTGCATCTGGAGTGAGTAATGGATCCAGACAACGGCTGCCAGGACCATACACAGTGAAGTTTCTCGCCAACAGCAGAGAATACCCACTGTTCCTGGAGCAAGCACCGCAGGCTGTTCCCAGGGCAGACCAAAGCTTATGCTTTCTTTGTGCTGCTAAATAGGTTCAGGCCTGACCCTTTGTGAAGAGTAAAATTTATCATAATTACTAAAATCTGCTCTTAATAGTCTCCAAATTATGTTTTTAAACTTCAAAAACTTGACATAATTTGTTAGAATGCAATCACCTTTTGCTAACAATGTTTCTTTGAGTGTATTAGTCAAGGTTCTCCAGAGGAACCGTACAAAGAGGAGATGTAAGAGAGAGAGAGATTCATTGTAAGAAATTAGCTCACCTGATTGTGGGGCTGGCGAGTCTTACACCTGCAGGGAGGGCTTGGAGGCTGGAAATTCTGACAGGAGTTGGCGCTGCAGTCTTGAGTCCACAGGCAGACCAGGGGCAGAGTTCCTTCCTCTTCAGGGGACTTCAGTGTTTCTTCTTAAGGCTTTCAACCGATTGGGTAAATCCACCCACCATTATGGACACAGTTTACTCAAAGTCTAATCATTTAAATGTTAATCACATCTGAAAAATACCTTCACAGCAGTATCTAGACTGGTGTTTGACCAAACAGCTGGGCATCACTGCCTACCCAAGCTGACACATAAAGTATCACAGTATGTACTTTTGTTCACTTGTGAGAGAGCGTTAGAGCCCACTGGAGCCTTCACCCAGAAGTTTCTCCTGTAAGTCTGTCATCCTAGAATACTGACTTTTCTTCTTTTAGAGATGATTCCATTTCTCTTTTATAGTAGACATGTCTTACCTCTTTTTTAATGATGATTTTATTATAAGAGGCAGGATAGGAGAATAAGGAATTTCCCCAAGAACATGGCCTAGGATCATCTACCCTGATAAGGAAAAGAACTACTTCTTGGGACTTGGTATAGCACAGAGATAAAACTTCATATACATTACCAAATTGCATCTTCCTATGCAAGATAAATCAGTTGCTCTACTAATATTAAGATCTGCCTCTGAAAGGGTCAAAGGAGAAATAAGGCAATGAAGAGAGGGCTTTGCTTCTAAACTGTTTTAGTAGTGGAGATAGACCAGCAGGGAACGGGGAATCCTGCTGATGAAGAAATTCCTGGTACAGGAGTAATATATGGGGGCTGAGATACATACAGCTTGTTTATTCCCATAGTCATTAATTTCTTATTCAAACCTATGGTTTGCTCCTTTTAACCAGCCACGAGGATAGAGCACTTAGTGTCCAGAATGGGAGGGGCAGGGGAGATGACCAACATATTTAACAGGACAGAATGGATGCTGATGACAGCTCAAGATAAGGACCCAGACTTCCCTTGCTGTGTCGGCCTTTAATCCTCAAGTTGTGGGACAGTGGGGGGCGTGGTATTCGGGGAGCCCCTGAGGGAAAGTCCATGCTGCTGGGCAGCAGGAGGCACTGGGTTGGGAGGTAGGGTAGCACTTTAGGCAGGGATAATTTTCCAATCAGATGGACTGATCTGAATGATTGAGCACCAGGCACAACCACATGGGTGTATATCAGCTAAACCTCAGTCCCTGGGAGAGTATCTGGAGGACAGACAGCACATGGAACTTGCTGCATTCTTCTTTACCTAGAGCACCTCCTAAATGGGCCCATTTTCCTTTTTAAAACACCAGGTGTTAAGAGAGCTCAACTTGCCCAGCTGGAGAAGTCAGGGAGGAGTACGATAAGCTAATTTGCTTTAATTCAGAGTACAGTTGACCCTTGAACAATGAGGAGGGTAGAGGTGCCGACCCCGATACAGCCGAAAATCTATTATAACTTTTGACAACCTCAGTACTTAAATATAGCCTATAGTAGACCAGATGCCTTACCAACAACAAAAGTTGATGACCACATTTTGTATGTCATATACATTATATGCTGTTAATATAGAAAAATATCAAGAAATCATAAGGAAGAGAAAATGTTTTCACAGTGCTGCACCATCTCCATCAATATTGTAACTTTATACCCTCTGTTTACCAGGTGAATCTTCTGAAATGGCAGCAGCTGGGGCTGCAGACCTCAACCTCTCACACACAAAAGCCATCCAACTTTTTCTCGTAATGTCATGACTTTACTCTGCTTCTTGGAAGACCTTCCAGTTCCAGCATGACTGGAAGTTGTAGTGGCACTTCGTATTGGTCCCATGGTGTCATTCAAAGTTTAAGATAGTGTTCTAGATAGGATGAAGAATCTTTGAGAACCACAAGAGATCACTTTTTACTGGAGGCAATTTACTGGAGAGAGGAACCATTGAAGTGGAAATTAGCATGACAGCATTTTAAGGAGATACTCGGAATACTTATGCTCAGCGCCATAGTAATAGGAGATGGCTGCAAAATTACAGTGTGACAATATATACTGCAGTGAATTTTACTCAGTTATAATATTGTGTCTTTACCTTTGTTTACATTTCTCTTAACCGCAAATGCACCATGTACAACCTAAAAGTATATGCATTAGTTTTGATGACTTTTGACTTTTCATAACAGATTTCTGTATATGTTATAGTAATAAGTGATAAAATAGGCTAATATTTATATATTTTTTTGCCTTTGTTACATACCTTAATTGTTTTGGTATTTCTAGGGTATGAGGTTTTTCTGCAAGTTTTCTCGAATTCTTGCAAATCTCTAAAAATTTTTCCAATATACTTATTGAAAAAACACTGTTCTAAGCATGCCTGCGCATCTCAAACTTATGTCGTTCAAGGACCAATGATTATCTAAAACATAATCTTTCTATAAGAGTTACAGAAACATTACTTTTACAACTTTGCTTAACTTTTTTAACAATTGTAAATATTTCAATGTATCTTAGGGATAATCAATAATAGCACAACAAAAATAAACAAATTGGTGGTGCCTATGGCTCAAAGGAGTAAGGCATTGGCCCTATATGCCGGAGGGGGCAGGTTCAAACCCAGTTCTGGCAAAAAAAAAAAAAGAAAAGAAAGAAAAGAAAAGAAAAGAAACAAATTGAGCAGACAATGTATTTTGGAAGGTGGCATTATGTAGCTGTCATTCTTAGTTCCATCATTTAAAGATGTCATAGAGAAGCACAATGGTAATTTTTACATTTCCTGGACAAAAAAAAAAAAAAAATCCTTTTAAAAATGAAGCTTATGCAGGCAGTGCCTGTAGGTCAGTGGGTAGGGTGCTGGTCCCATAAACCAAGGGTGGCGGGTTCAAACCCAGCCCCAGCCAAACTGCGACAAAAAGTAGCTGGCGTAGCAGGCACCTATAGTCCCAGCTACTCAGGAGGCTGAGGCAAGGGAATCACCTCAGCCCAGGAGTTGGAGGTTGCTGTGAGCTGTGATGCCATAGCACTCCACCAAGGGCAATCAAGTGAGACTGTCTCTAAAAAAAAAAAAGGGGGACTTACCAGATGTTGAATTGCAAACAAATTATATAGTCTTCATGTTTCAGTTTTCTCTTCTGTAAAGAGGGGATATTAAAGATAGTACCCAACTCATGAGAAAGAGATAATTCATACAAGGTACTTAACATAGTACCAAGCTTATAGACAGGGATTAAAAATAGCTGTTATAATGGCTAATGATGAAATTGCAGTGAGAGAACCCTGAATCACTTTTGATCACCTGTGTGTTCAGACATCATGAGAAGGAAAAGATGAAGCCTGGTGTCCATGGAAGTAATTTACATCTGCATGGATAAAACAAGTAGGAAGTGGCAGCGAGTATGAAAGCTAATTTGAGATTTTCCTACGGAGTAAATTTGAACTAAATCTCAGCATTATTAAATGCTTCTCATATCACAATTCAAAAATATTTGGTTCATATTCAACAGAATGTACCAACAAAAGCAGGGGGTAGAGCTTCCTTTTCACTTAACTAATACATGATAGATCAATCACATTTAACACAGAGATTCTAGGTTTTATAAATATAAAATTCCATACATTTTATTATATAAAGTTATAGATAATTTTAATATTTATAATTGTTTTCAAAAATATCTGGCCTATAAAGTTATAGTTGCATAACATCATATGCCTATTTCTCTTCTGTTATATACCCATCATTAATATCATGATTTTTTCTAATTAGTTTGTTGATTTATGGTTTGCAAGAACCCTCTCTCAGACTGTGGCTTATTTTTTCACATTGTAAAAATAATCTTTGATGAAATTAGGTTTCACATTTTAACAAGGAAGAATTTCTAAATGTCTTTGTGTGTGTGTGTGATATTTTAAAACTCTTACACTATACAGCAGTGCCTGTGGCTCAAATGAGTAGGGCGCTGGCCCCATATACCGGAGGTGGCAGGTTCAAACCCAGCCCCGGCCAAAAACTGCAAAAAAAAAAAAAAAAAACCTCTTATGTTACCTCAAAGCAATAAAAATGTTCCTACATTTTATTGTAACATTTTTGAAGGTTTACTTTTCACATGGTAACTTTATATGCTCAAAATAACTTTTGGTGTGTGATGTAAGTTCTAAGTCCAGTTTTCCCCTGTACAGGGAACCAACAATAACAGCACTGTTTATTGAAGAGATGACTCTCTCCCGCTGATCTGAAAGCTGCCTCTACATGGTATTAGAGACCAAATTTTCATGTGTTCATGGCTTTGAATCTGGACCTTCTACTTGTTTTTATTGATTTGTCTATCTCTGTGTCAAAACTACTTCAATCTCCGTTTTAAAACATACTGGTTATATAAAAGATTGACTGAAAATCATTAAATCTTTTAAGGGTATTAACTTAGTTTTAAAAAACCTAACTCCCATTTAATCTCAGGAACTATCTGTTCTGTAAAAATCTCAAAACTACATTTACTGAATGACCGTTGGGCTTAACATTTGCTTCTAGTGGGTGAAAACTCTGATTACTGGACAGTATCTGCTGAACTCTACACATGGGAGTGTGCGCTGGCTTCATGGATCACTGGCGTGTGTGGCAGAAACCAACTTTATTACTTACTAATGGTACTTTATTAACTCTAAACACAAAGGTGTATATGCTAAGAATTGTCCTTGTACAAAGCACAGAGCTTCTAGGAATGGCCTTGACAAAGGTGTTACTCCTTTTGTCCTGGCAATTCCCTGCTGCTCTGGGTTTTGAGGATTCTTTGTACATTCCTGAATGTATGTGTGTTTGTGAGCATATGTGTAAACATG
Organism: Galagoides demidoff; assembly: GCA_963574575.1. Classification (NCBI taxonomy): domain Eukaryota; kingdom Metazoa; phylum Chordata; class Mammalia; order Primates; family Galagidae; genus Galagoides; species Galagoides demidoff. Next base: position 79,018 of record CAUYQV010188576.1, read on the forward strand.
TGTGCCAGAAGAGTGGGGGGAAAGGGATGATTGCATTTTCAAATTCTTTTCAATTTTTTCAAAATACGCACATGGACCAAAGCATTGCCGGGAGACCCATCGCGAGTCGCCAGCACAGGGCTCTTCTGACCGTAGCAGGTGGACCTGCTCCCTGACGAGGAGGGAGAAGGAAATCAAAGGATAGAATAGCACCTTGCTGTTAGAGTACAAAAGCTAATTGGGAAGGAAGAAGCAGGAAATTCGTTTCATTCTGTGGAAATGTGGCATCAGAGACCAGCTGTGGGGTGTGCACAGTCTACAGTGCTAGCACTCAATACATCAGGATGATTTTAAGGGAAGAGTCAAGGAGCAGTTTCTGTCAAGGTTCAAAAAAGAGAAGAAAGTAGATTCTTAGATTACAAGCACAAGCACCCCAGATGGACTAACCCCTGCAACTATGTCTACTGGAATAATGTGCTTTTAAAATGTTTCTGAGGCACACTCCCTCCCTAAACCAAATAAAGTTCTTGGTGGAATTCAAAGCTGTTTTTGAAAATTTGTGTCGTGCTGAGTGACTATTTCTGAACTCCCTTTTATTCAGAATTCCGGAACTTTGTTTTACAAAAACTCAAAAATTTCAAGTTCATAACAGCAACCGAAAAACACAAAAATAACGATGTATCATGGTAAACCTCTGAAAATCTCCCAACTCAAAGAGACTCATATTATCAGGGCTGCCTACTCAAGGAAACAAAATTAACAGTGATAATAACTAACATATTAAAGTGCTTTGCCAGGGGCAGCTAGTGACATATACTATTGTCTATAACCTTCAAAACCCGAGAGGTGCGGCAAGACTATTTTTCCTATTTGATGATAAGAAAACTAAAGCTTAGACACATTGAGAAGCTAAGTCTTCCTGTCACTGTATTTCTAGTAAGTGGCATGGACAGAACTGGAGTTAGGTCTGATTTGACACCATGTTCCCCTAAGCCAGTTGGTCCACGCATCACGCAGCAGCTGTGGTAGGCAGACAGTGTCCCCACCCCCGATGTCCATGGCCTGATCTTCAGAACCTGGGAACAAAAGACCTACAAAAAAGCTACATTGAAGATGTGATTAACTCAAGGACCTTGAGATGGAGATTATCTTGGATTATCAAGGTGGCCCCAATATGTTAATAATCACAAGGGTCTGATACCTGAAAGAGGGAGGCAGAAGAGTAAGAGTCAGAGGGACAGAGAGGATCACAGTGATGTCATCAGGGAAGGAGGCCAGGAGCTGCGGAACCCAGGCAGCCTCGGCAACTGTACAAGGCAGGAAGAAACTGCTCCGAAGCACAGCACAGCCCTACCAACACCTTGACTGTAGCCCCCTGAGATCTGACTTGGACTTCTGATGTCCAGCTCTCTAAGATTACACCACTGCTGTCTTCTGAGCAACCAAATTTGTTGTGATTTGTTAAAGCAGCAACAAATCTACTCCTGAAGAATCAGAACCCAATTTTAGTGCCATAAACATGAGCACTTAGCAAATGTTTAGTTGAACTGAATTGACAGCATCTAATGTATAACTGAGTTTTAAACCCAAAGCATGAGATGAAAAGGGACATGAATGCATGTATTACAGGTTTGGGAAGCCTTCTCAGTTCTAGGGTCCTGCCAGTCTGTGAATGATGTTGGGTTCCTCTCTGACAAAACAGCCAAAGCCTATTTCTCAATGGCTGTTGAGTGTCTCTAAAATTTCACTTTATTTGCAGCAAGGCCCAGAGTAAGCACAGACTTCCTGTGAGGAACTACAATGCCAGTGCAACACCAATCTTCGGAGAGGCTACATTAGACACAACCGTACTTGTGCACATCCTCAGTCTGTGGTGGGGATTTTGCAATTCACGCTTAGACTCCCAAGGACCATCCTCAGGGAAGCAGCTAGATGTCCGGGGTTAGCAGGGCCACTTGCCACAAGATTCCATCCATTTACCCAATACATACTTACTGAATATTTACTGTGTGACTCAACAAGGCAAACACGGTCTCTGTTCTCACAGAGCTTCCATTCAGGTGGGGGAGCCAGCAAACGTACCGATCATTGCAGAACCAAGTCTGTAAGTGGAATCGTGCGAACTACTGTGTGGAGGAGGAATACAGTTCTGGGCCAAATCTAGTCTGGAGACTCAGAGTCAGTCACTTAGCCCTTTGGGGAAATATTAGAAAATGTTTTGAAAATAGCTTACAAATGATAAAAATCAGATAAGATCTTGTGTGATTTTTAAAGTGAAGGCAAAGCTGAGGTCATACGCAAACATGATTCCATGAGCATTTAAGGTTACTCTTTTAGAAGACATGGTGTTTCTGAAAGGTAAACCTGAGAGCTGTGTTTCTGCTTAAATCTGAGCAATAAGGCTCAGTGCCTGTAGCTCAGCAGCTGGGCGCCAGCCACATACACTGGGGCTGGAGGGTTTGAACCCGGCCCCAGCCTGCCAAAAAACAACTACAACAACAAAAAAATAGCCGGACGTTATGGCAGGCACCTGTAGTCCCAGCTACTTGGGAAGCTGAGGCAAGAAAATCATGTGAGCCCAAGAGTTGGAGGTTGCTATGAGCTATGATGGTACAGCACTCTACAAAGGGCAACAAAGTAAAACCCTGTCTCAATTAAAAAAAAAAATCTGTACAATTAATTCCCGTTGGCCCACATGCCCGTAGGACAGTGCCCAACCTCCTCCTGTGACCTACTCTTCCGTCCTGCTCCCAGCCTGCCCTCTGTTAGCTCCTGACCATCCTAGAGTTGTCCCCGTGAGCTCTCAGCACCATGAGTGTTAACTGCACATTTAATTGTTTATTCAACTGTGATGTCTCTTGATTGTGAAGAACTGTATCAATGATTTTCAACTAGTGTGCCCCACCATACTGGTGCACTATGAGAAGATCTTAGGTGTATGTCAGAAGTTTTTGAAGATTATTAATTATTTTTGTAAGATGTTCAAAGCACAGTAAGTATATTCTTTTTTTTTTACTTTTTTAATCAACATCATTTAATATGCTATAGAAGTTTAACTATAGGCTCAAGTGTGCCATGAGACAAAAAGGTTAAAAAATCCTGTCCTATGTGCTCATAGAATCACATTTCCACGTGGCTTTAGAGCTCTGGGGATGGAAATACACTTACGGGCTAGGGAAAGGGACTGGTGACAATGGACAGGAAAAGGTGCCACGTGAGGACGGGGGAGGGAACAGGCAGCACCTGACTTCTCAGGTCAGGCTGCCTGGGTTTGATGTCAGGCTTTTACTTACCCTGTGGCTGGGGTAGAACGGTAGGTTTAATGCTTCAGAGCTATGAGGTGGGGAGGATGGGGAGGTCCTATGAACCTAACATTTATGTTGCCCTCCAACATATGTTGAAGCCCTAATCTCCGATGTGATGGCATGACAAGGTGGGAGTCTTTGGGAAGTGATTAGGTCATGAGCGTAGAGTCTCCACAAATGGCATCAGTGCTTCTGTAAGAGACACAAGGGAGACGATCTTTCTCCTTGTCTCTGCCATGTGAAGGCACACCAGGAAGAGGGCCTTACCAGGTACCAGCCAGCACCTTGAGCTTGGCTCCCTGTCCTCCAAAATGCTGAGGAATAAATTTCTATTGTTTACTCCACACAGTCTGTGACACATTCGTTATAGTAACTCAAACTGACCGAGACAGGGAGTTACACAAGTATTTGAGACTGAAACTCAGCCCACGCCGACCAAGCTGTGCCAGGTGCAAGTTGAGTCTGCCTAGAGGTAGGGCCATCCTTCTCTTGTTAGAGACGCTCTCTGCACTGCAAAATGGCTTAGGTCTGAGTCCCCCCTGGGCGAAAAATGTGGACAAAAAGGGCAGGCAGCTCTGTATAACTCCTCTGTGCAGCAAGGGCCTGTTCTGTAAGTGGTCTACTCTTAGGTGGTACCTGTGATTTGGTACAAGGGCCAGATACAGGATAGCCAAGCCCTCCCAGATGGAGATCTTGGGTCATTACCCACTTTTCATTAAACCTGCTTCCTCATTGGTGTCTACACCCCACAGTACTTTTCCAAAGCTTACTTTAAGAACACATAGAAACTACTTAGAATTAGTAGCAATTCTAAGAGGCTAAAACAGTCAGGACCCCACACTGCTATTTTGTCTCTTAAGAAAACATGGCTTAGGAGCTGTGCCTTGTAGGAGGCACCAGAAGTTTCCGAGATGCCTTTTATTTGCCTGTTCTGCTTACATTTCTGAAGTCTTTCTGTGCATAGTGTGCCTTTGTGCATTCTGCCCTTCTAAGGCTCACTTGTAAAACTGCAGGATGCTGATTTCCTTACACATAGTATAATTCTCACAATGGATATTTAAAATTTATGGCCAAATCTCCCACATGAAGGTGGTCTGGCAGCCATAACTTTTTCCTTCTGTACATAAATGACTATTAACTAGTTGGCGTTCTGCAGACAGGTTTTGATGAACTATGATATTTTGCTTAAAATCATTCCAAGAATAATGTCAGACTTCATAATTGCCTTGCCCATGACCGCCAGCAAGCAAAAGTCACCTTTACTGTTGAGCTTATAGTGAAAGGACTAAAACTACAAGCACAGACAGAACCGTGAATACAAGAACACAAGACAAACAGCTCCTTTCTGCCAGGTTTTGGGAACGTATTCAGAAATGACACAGGGATTAGACTATAAATATCTCCACGTTGATTTCTGCATGGCTAGAAATGAGCTGTGATAATGGCTTTTGTAGACTTTCAGATTTGAATAAAACGTGGCACATGGTTTGACATGAAAACAAGGCAATCATCAAAATTCAGTCACGGTGGCAATAAAAATTTTTCCGTTTGTACTTGGGGGCTGTTTAGAACAAATGTTCCCCAAATGCCAGACTGTGCTAAAATGTTCACTCACTCAGAGCAAAACCAGAGAAATGTGAACATTTAGCCATGTAAAAACAAATGTATATACATATGTCAGAGTTAGAGTGCCAACAGTCTTCACGCAGGAAAAATTGTCAATTATTCTGAGATTATGCCCTTTCAACTGCTTTACCGCTCTTTCTTTATGTAATGATTTCCATAGTCAATGATACTTGTCAATCTGTGGAAAGTTTAAAAATTGTCAACCTCTGAATTTTGCTTTTCGGAAATGTCGATACTACAATAAAATCCAAAGCCTCGAAATCAAAGATCGACTGCATTTTCCACTTTCCAGGCCACTGCTGTGCGCTCAGCTCAACTAGCCTGACCAAGAACAGGTGGGGGCGGGGCCTGGAGAAGAACCACAACCTCAGACAGGCTCTCAGACCGCGGTGGCGGCGCAGACGGGCAGGTGTGCGCTGAGAGCTGCCGCCCACCACACAGACGCTCATTGAGAAGGGTCGTGAGATTATTTTCTGTTCATGAAACATGAAAAAGAAAAACAAGAGCAAGGAAAGGAAAAGAATAAAAAAAACCAGGTTTGTTATGTAATGTATGGTTCTGTTCGCACCTTTATCCAAAACCTTTTTGATACTTGGCATTATTTTATACTGTCACTAAAGAACGAACTTTCTAAGACACCTTCAACAGAGAACGGCTTTCGGCTGTGCCACCTTGGGCCAAATCGCTTTTCCTAGATGGGCCTTTCTATCCTCAATTATAAAACAAGGGTTGGACTCGGGTGCTGAAATACGGCCCAACACTAACATCACACACACACGAGCTTCTTTAGCTAACAAATACTTTGCTCCTTAGAACAGCTTGTTAAATGGGAAGATTTGAGAAGTGAGTGAGTAGTCAAGGATTGTTAGCAAGTGCATAAAAGACCGTACACCCACATTTAGGGAGCTGTCTTTATGTAGCTGTCTGTTCTTTCTCTTTCTTCTTAAAACCCTCCTTTCATCGTATTACTTTCCTACTGAAAGCCCCCCATAGCTGTCCATTACTCAGCCAGGGGCCTCTACTCACGCGTTTGCCAGGCCAGGCAGGCGGTGAAGGTGAGCAAAGCAGGTTCAGGGACACAGGGCCAAACTGACCGGCTGCTCCCCCCTGAAAAGGGGCAGTGGCCACTCACCACGAGCTCCTGGAGAGCTGAGCATAGTGACAAGGCCCCATATCTCTTCTGATCTCTGGGGTATATAATCTTTAGAATGTTATTAGTTGGCAACAATGGTTAAAATTCTTTTGGACCTAATGGTCTCATAAAAATCACAATTGGCAGGTGGACAGGCTGCTTGTTTATAATTTCTGAGAGAAAAAGTAAATTTTATGACAATCAAGACTGTCATGTAGCCTCAACTTATTTTGGGGACCCAGACATCTTTTCACAATGTTCTTGGTATCAGCAACTGAGTCCAATACTCTTAATTTATAGACAAGGGCACAGAACGTAGGCTTTGAAAATAGCTCGACATGTATAAGATCTAATTCTGCCATTTGCTACTTTGTCAAAGACACTTAACTATCTTGACCCTCAGTCTTCCTAGCTTTAAAATAAAGTTAATTCCCAAGGATTTTTTTTTTTTTTTGAGATCATCTCACTATGTCACCCTAGGTAGAGTGCTGTGGCATCACAGCTCATAGAAACTTCAAACTCTTGGGCTTGAGTGATTCTCTTGCCTCAGCCTCCCAAGTAGCTGGGACTACAGGTGCCTGCCACAATGCCTGGCTTTTTTTTGTTGTTGTTGCAGTTGTCATTGTTGCTTAGCTGGCCTGGGTTCAAACCTGCCAGGCTCGATGTATGTGGCCAGTGCTGTAACCACTATGCTATGGGTGCTGACCCCTAAGGATTGTGTTTTTAAATGGTCTTCCCTCCTCTCTGTAGACTGGAAGTATCTTCAGATGCATCTGTGCTCTCTCCTGTGCTGTTCTCTGCCAGTCACATACCTGGATTCTGCAGAAACATTAAGGCCTGACTCACAAACCACTCTCATATGTGGCCTGTCCAGACCAGCTTAATCTGAAGTGACTTCTCTGCCTTATCCTCAGAAGCATTTGTTTGGCCATTGCCAAATATTTTTGTCTGTCTCATTCAGGATTTCAGAGCATGCACTGAAAGTGGTCAACTCACTGTCAAATTCTAACCTGAGCTAAAGACTGGAATTGTTTGAAAATAGGATACACACCCAGCCATTGCCTACACTTCAAATTTGGATTATTTTCCTTAACATCATCCCATTTGTAAAATCATAAGTCCTCCTGCAGTGACATGACACTTCCACAGAGGATACCCCAGAGGCTTGGAAAGGGTACCTTTTAGTTACTTTTCGGTACCAATAAAGACTGATTTCATAGCCACAACAAGGATCTCTGCTCTCCTGCTTGCTAAATAACAATATCAATAATAATACCAGTAGGTATTATCCAAATTGCTGCTTCTTATACCTCAAAGCACGACCCCAGGCTTGAGCTGCTAATAGAATCTTGGCCTAATTTTGCTCTAGGCTGTGTCCAGACTTGATGGTAAAATGCCCTGAACACGCTAAGGTCCATGGAAGACCCGGGAGTGGTTTTCATCAAAGCCTTGCTTTAGAGATAAACCCTGCTCTCAGAGGAGATAAGTAATGCCCTCCCGTGCAATCCATTTCAATATCTGTCCAGCAAGGGTTGCTCTGGAGAATTATTTGCACTGAGTTCCCATGATGTCACATAGAGGTGGTGATTTGGAAACGAAATTAGAAAGAAGTGTTGGGGGGGATTATTCTGATAAATGACTGTTTAAGGAGGGCGGTAAAAGGGTGTGGGGACAAAACCTTCCTGGAACTTTTGTATTTGGGATAGTGACTAACGCCAACTGCTCAAAACTTTTCAAAGCTCATAAAATCTAGCACACAAACTGGCTAAAGGACATGATGTACCTGGAGTGAAAAGGAACAAACACCGTCCTGAGTAGAAAGCCTGCTCACATGTTTAGAGGGCGCCGTCTGTGAAGCTCTGAACGTTTTGTTATGTGGCCAGAAAGTAGTTTGAAGAATAAGGTGACTGTCATCCGGCTTGACAGGAACTCAAACACACAAGCGAAGGGCGGGGTGGAGGAGGTGAGGCCAGGAAACCTGCGATCCATGGTGTTAACATTTGAGGGTGGCAGCTAAACCACCAGTTCACGGTCTCCATCCCCAGGGTGACCCCAACACCAAGGCAAAGCCTGTACTCTTCACATTCTCGTAACGTGAACACACCCATCATGTGTTTGGGGGACTCCCTTTTGCCTTTAAACCATTTCTGAGAGTTATCTTTTTAGGAAAAAAGTCTGTGGTCAACACTAAGATGTGATCTCCAAAAAGTTTGTTTCTCTCTAGGATAGGTGAGAACCACTTTTAGACAATTAACCAACCAACCAAATAGGCAAAATGCAAGAGTCTGACATTTTTAAACTTGGAGTCAAGTCTCACAGCACCTCTTTTAGGGGTCTCATGTGAGAGGAAGGCGAGGGTGATTCCCTTCACCTGCGGGTGCTGGCACATGGGCTTCCTCTCCTGGGCCCTTCTGCAAGGTAATTCACCTATTTCTTCGCTCACCCCACCTGAGATGAGCTGGTAAGAATTCTCCTACGCAAAGCTCCTTCCCTGGGCTGAGGAGCTGATTTGAATGAGGGGTTGCCGGAGACGCATCTCATAGTGCTGCCTACCCTGTGAAAATGAACTCCCTCTGGGCACAGAAACAGCAAAAAAACAAGAAAAGGAAAATTGGAGACTACTACATTTTGTATTACGGAAATTATAGGGAGTCCAGACTTGTGAAATTTCATCAAGATGAGAACTACATAATTTTTCTTACAAGCCGAAAATAGAGTGTTCAGGAAGCCCTGCCCTGGGAGCAAATCACAGAAAAGTCAAAGGTGGTTAGTAACGTCGGAGACGGCCCTGGCCTTCATTCATTCAGACGTGGGGATGTAGTCCACCAGTCGCCAAAGACGTGCTTCAAAAAGTGGGGGTGATGGGGAAGGAGAGACAGAGTGAATGCATCAAGCTAAAGACTCGGTAAATATTCATCAGTAGAGTAAAATCTAAGTCTTTTACCTAAGCTACCAGGCCCCACAGCAGCCCCCAAACCTCGCTCCTTCCCAGCCTCCCTACTCTCTGGCTTCCTCCAGTCACACTGGCTCTTTGCTGGTCTTTGAACAGACCAAATTTTTCCCTTTGCCTGGAACACCTTCCTCCCAAATATCCACATGGCTCCCCCTCTTACTGCCTTTGAGTCAGCCACCCTGACACTCTCTAACCGTTACCCTTCCTCACTGCACTCCGAGTGGCATCTGATATCCTATGTATTCAACTTCTGATTTGTTTATTGCGTCTCTCCTGACCGAACATGAACTTCAGGAGGGTGGATGCTGGTGCCTTGCTCACTGCTAAGCCCTCCGTGACTGAGAGGGTCCACTGTACATTCAGCAGCTCCAGCACAGCCTTGTTCACAGGCCAATGTGTGAGAGGGCGAGGGAGAATATGACTGCTGTGGGTCATATTCTCTCAACTCCCTTGCAGAAATGTATTCTGGGATGAGAGTTCCCATCTCGCTCACAGAAAGAACTGATAAAAAACATGACTTTATGCAAATGATGGTCTTTCCTACCAATTCAGAGTTTGAAAATACGTGCTATTTTATTCAACCCCACAATCTCTCACAGAAGGATCGACAGAATAAACTCCTTCGAGAATCCAGGGCTTAGCGATTTCTCCAGAGTAACGCTTATTTGCATCTTCTGAAACTGACAATGCAGACTGCACACACTTTTTCTAGCTGCCAGGAAAATCACTGAATCCCACGGTTGTTAGCAAGGCGTGCTGCATGGGAGGCTGTTCTAATTAGAATGACCTGGGCTTTTGCATTTGCTGGGTGGAGTTCCTACCGACTCAGGAAGGTGTATGCATTGCCTGCCTCTCTAACAGGTGGATTAAATTAGAAGTTATGCCATTTTACTGTTTCCTAGGTCACCTTCTCCTCCTTAAAATTGCTTCTGAGTCCTTTGAGATGGAGGGAACCAGAAAATGGGACCAGATCTCATCATGCTCGAATGAACCAAAAGGAGATTCATCTCCCAGAGTGTGGGCAAAGAGAGACAGGGAGAGAAAGGGGAAATTAAAAAAGGACGACCACTGATTGGAAAAGGAGAATATTGCTCTCTCTGGCCTCAAAACTAACCAAACGGTATCCTGGAATATCCATTACGCTGTCGAGCACGGCATTCGTGTTGGCCTCTGTCCAAGCAGGTTTAGTGGGAAAAGTATTAACGCCTGCAAGGTGGTCCCACAGCGAGGTCCCCGAGGACAGAAGCTCTAGTATGGCTGGGGAAAGAGGGAGGAAGAGGCCGATTCCAACAGCGCCAAGCCTGCTGCTATGTGACAAGGCCCTATATCACGTAACAGACTGCGGCTTCAGACCGGGAGATGGCGGAGGAATGATTGAAACCCATGCGTCCCACAGATGGACACGGAACGGGCGAGCTGGGCTGCCCTCGGAGAACATAATCGACATAGCAGAACAGGCACGGGTTTGTTTAGGGCTAAGCCATGGCAACAAATTTTAGCTTTGCAGCTCTCAGAACAGCTGTGCAGCCGGCCGTGGGCAAGGCGGGCGATGGCGTTCCTGGGCTCCCCACTCTGGCTCTGTTGTATTATATCTTCAAACAGCACCTAAGTGTTAAACCTTCAGTTCATTTGCACAGCACAGCTAAGAAAACAAAGCAACTCCCAGACCTCCCCACGTGGCTGCAGACAACCTTTCCTCCCCTGCCCCCTCCCAGAGTGCAGCAGCTTTCAATAGTCTAAAAAGAAAAAAAAATCTGCCTGTTAGTTTTAAGGGGAAAGGCATTGAAGAAATGGGTTAAGACGGAAAAGCAAACCAAACCCAAACCATTGTTTAGGAGAAACCAAAGTCACTGTGGGGAATTCGAATGAATGTGTATCAAACACCATAGGTCCAGAGTCCCCAGGGTGATTCAGCGATAGACAGGAAGAAATGTCAGAGGCCTCAGGTCCAAGCATATATACGTCTCGGTGCCGAGAGCTTGAGGAACACACAGTTCCTTTATTTATTTTGAGAGACTGCGTCTCAGTTTTTCACCTCAGTAGAGTGCCACGGTGTCGTAGCTCACAGCAACCTTTAACTCTTAGGTCAAGTGATCCTCTTGCCGCAGTTGTTCATTTTTAGTAGAGACGGGGTCTCACTCTCGCTCAGGCTGGTTTTGAACTTCTGAGCTTAAGGAATCTACCCACCTCTGCCTCCCAGAATGCTAGGATTACAGGTGTGAGCCACTGCACCCAGCCCTGAGGGGATTTTTAAAAGAGAGTTACTAAAGTGAAGTGTAGAACCCACTGATCTAGCTAATTTTATAGACGAGGAAGCTCTTATGAAAGCCGGTTAAAGATCTTTTCCAGGGTCAGAGAAATAATGAGTGATCAACAAGCCAAAGGCCTAAATCCACACTCCCGGCTCAGTTGTTTGTTCAGTAATTCACTCCTTACACCCCCTGAAGTCTACTGCTAGAGGTTAGAGAAATTGAACACTCCTCCTATGAAATAATAAACAACATCTACCCTTTGAGATTTAACTTAATTCCAAATTCACGTGAAGGGCTCAAGTCCATAGCTGGCCTTGTTTAGCACCCTGGCTCCATCCACAGCCCATGTTGCAGGTGGCCTTCTCATCACCAGTGCCAGGGAAATTCAGAGAAAACCCCATGATGAAAAAAATTTGCAAAATTCTCAGAGTAGATCATATTTTTCCACGTATCTAATTTTTAGAAATCAAAGTGTGATCATGGGATTGTAGACAGAAGAGGCGGAGAGGAAATGTCTGCCCTACCTTTAGGCTCTCCGCGTTCCTCACCATTTTGTTTCCTGACATCAAAGCCAGACAAATGTGGTCTGGGAACTGGAGGCATCAGCATCACTGGGGAGCCTGTTAAAGACACAACCTGGTTGGCTCCACCTACGTCCACTGAATCAGAACCTCTAGAGGTGGGGCCTAGGCCTGGCGTTGAACACGATCTGCAGGCTGTCCGCTTGCATGATAAAGAGAGAAGCCTTGGTCCAGATCTAGATCAGGTGCTTCTCAATGAGTGGTCCCCGACCAAGGGGATCAGCTCCACCTGCAAACTGGTTATGAAGGCAGCCTTTCATCTTGTTTCAGATTTACTAAATCAGAAACTCTGAGGCTGGGGCCCAACAATCTAGTTTTAAGACTCCCTCCAGAAAATTCTGATGCACAGTGAAGTATGAGAATATAAAGACAGGCAGGACTTGGGACATTCACACATTCACCCTAAAAAAAGACAAAGGATAGGGCGGCACCTGTGGCTCAGTGGGTAGAGCGCCCGCCCCATATACTGAGGGTGGTGGGTTCAAACCCAGCCCCGGCCAAACTGCAACAACAAAAAAGTAGCTGGGTATTGTGGCAGGCGCCCAGCTACTTGGGAGGCTGAGGCAAGAGAATCGCCTAAGCCCAGGAGATGGAGGTTGCTGTGAGCTGTGATGCACTTTACCGAGGGTGATGAAGTAAGACTCTGTCTCTACAAAAAAAGAAAAAAGACAAAGGATAAACCAGAGTTTCCCAAATGATATCATGTAGCATAGGTGTTCTTTAAATAAAGAAGTCTGTGGTCAAGTTTATTTGGGAATAAACTTGGGACAGGACTTGGGACATTCACACGTATATAGTTAAAACTATTAATCAGGGTTTTTATGGCAGAACTACTCAGCTCAGATATGTATTATGAATCTCTGAGATAGTGGGAATTTTCGAATTTATTTGGGATCACTTTAATTTCTGCTATAGCAATACATTCACATTTCCTATGTCTCATTTTCTGAATGAAGGATTAATAATTTTAATTTGATTTTTGAGTAATACCTCCTCTGTCTCCTAGAAAAAAAAAAAGGGCGGAAGCTCCACACACCTCACTGTGTCACCGCAGTTCTCCGAGGGACTGGAGAATCATCCTCAGGGTGATGAGGGCGTACACCAGTGAAGAGACGTAGGTTCGGCCAAGTTCTGCAGTTTTCCCAAGACCAGAAAAGTGAGGGAATAGCTGCCCAGGGGGCCTGTCTGGGGGAAGCTCTGAAACATCGCTGGAAACCTAAGATAGAGATCTCTGTAACGTGGGGGGTGATTTTGGGAAGAGGACCCCATGTAGCTGGATGTACTATTTTGATAAGTAGCACAGAGTCAAGGATTGAGACTCCAAAGGGAGATTGGGAAGCAGCACCAGGTAACTCCCAACCACCAGCAGCTTTGCCGAGTGGGGGCAGACGTCAGTGGATCCCAGCGTTTTACAAGGGTGGTCTTTGCTGCCTGTTATCCTTTGCTTCCTCCATCCTTCCATAAGAATGCTCAGTTTCTCCTCTATAGGAATGTGGAATAATAATTAATTCCAGCAACACTATTGATTTGCAGCCAAGCTGCAACATTTCCTTGTGTAAATTCCCTCTCCGGAAGGTCTTTCACCTGCCAGCACCTCCCCAACTAGGTCTTCTCCGTTTAAGCGCTGGACGCGTACCTTTGCCCGTGATTGCTGCTTCCCTTATTACTGGTTAATGCTTCTACGGTAACGACAGCTGAAGAGGGTCTTGAAGTAACCGGGCTGCAGCTCTTGTGCAGATTCCACTACTCCTCATAATACCGTTGGGAGAAGAAACGTACTAGCACGAGCGGAAACCTTACTACAATCCTTTCAAGGGATTCTTTAGAGATGTTTTTTCCTTTCTAAAAGTTTGGGTAACCAGATATTTCCAGAACACTGTGTTGCCCAACTTGGAACTCAAGCAAGCCCTCGAACCAAGTCATAGATCACCGGGGAGAGCAGAGTCGAGTCACACAGGTTTCCCAAGCATAACAAATGCAAGAGAATCTAAAACACACGATTCCCTCAGTGTTATTTTAGTTCAAACCAGTTTAAGAACCGAAACACTGAAGACTGAAGTCATAGCAGTCCATTCACATATTTCATGAAATGTCTCGTTTTCTGAACAAAGGATTAACAACTTGAATGTAAGAAGCAGGTGTGAGCACTCTGCATAGGTCGGATCCTTAACACCACTCAGACAAGTCTATAATTTCTGGGCACAGTACATGGCATGCGTGAATTTTGTCTCAATATGTTTTCCATAGCAATAGCTTAGAAAGTCAGAGCCACATCCTACCCAGACTTCCATTCCCAGTGGCAGCTATTTGCCGATGATTGAAAGGTCAGGCAAAACAGATGTGAGGGCAGCTGGATTTTCCAGCTACGCTTCAGCGGACTTAGCGGTGGTGCCTGTCATTACTGAATAGCAGAGAGGTTGTATTTCAATGGAATAAAACCGAGACTCTTCTGCAACCTTGTCTGTATAACTGGACGTATATGCAGTGTCTCTGCCCTCTCTCAGGGGGCTCACCTTTCCCCTCCTTCATTCTTCTTTCCTCACAGCCTGGAACTAAATTCATCGTTCTGCAAACGTAACAATCAATTGGGTGTGAACCATTCTCACCAGTTTTTCAACATCTTATAAATAGGTGTTATTGGCCTTTGTGTGGGCAAGTCATTTTAAATCCATTTCCTCCGGTCTCCTAATTTGTCTGATGTCACATTTGGTGTCATGTACACCGCGGACCAACTTCATCTCATTGCTCCTGTGGTTCTTTGTTTTATATCCACAGCATATGGCCTGTGAAATGTAGAGGAAACACAAAGAGCGGCAAATGGTGCATTGCAGGGAGGACTATCGCGTCACAGATACCCTCGGAGAACAGATGGCCCGCTGTAAACCTCCCGAGCACTGACTCTGTGTGGCCGGCAGCTGTACCGTCAGATACAGCCTTACCTTCTACACATTCTAGCAAAATGAAGCAGTTCTCAATACTGTCCTTTACTAACGGAATGTATGGGAAGTGTTCCTTATTAATAAGAAGGATCCTGAGGGAATGTGGATAAAGTAATAAATTTCCTCCCTCGTCTATTAGAAAGTCTAAGTCTCAGATTTTCCAGTTAAAAACTGTTTTTAGAGAATCATTTCTCTGAGTTTTCGTTTTCTCTTCTCTAAAATGTGGATTAAAAATACTTGAGTCTCAAGAGTTTCTCCGGTTAGAGCTCTACGCAATGTACCAGGGTAACAGACGATTACAAATCACAAAGACTGTGTGACAAAACTAAGTTGTTACAGATCCACTGGGCTCAATCCCTAAGTTGTTACAGATCCGCTGGGCTCGATCCCGTCATGCTTTACTTTATTGAGAAGGGAATTGTCACTCTCCTTACTTTCTATTACTCAATATGAAAATCATTTGTTTTTCCACATGACAAGGATTGAGGCTCATACAGAAAAACTTCCATAGGGCGGCGCCTGTGGCTCAATCGGCTAAGGCGCCAGCCACATACACCTAAGGAGGCGGGTTCGAATCCCCAGCCCGGGCCCGCCAAACAACAATGATGGCTGCAACCAAAAAATGGCCGGGCGCTGTCGCGGGCGCCTGTGGTCCCAGCTACTTGGGAGGCCGAGGCAGGAGACTCGCTTGAGCCCAGGAGTTGGAGGTTGCTATGAGCTGTGATGCCATGGCACTCTACCCAGGGGGATAGCTTGAGGCTTCGTCTCAAAAAAAAAACAAAAAACAAAAAACAAAACAGAAAAACTTCCATAAACTGAAATCCCAATTAACAAAAACTTCCAATTAAGAGTGCTTTACTCATTTTAACTGTAGGAAAAACATTATAATAGAGGAAAATGAACTTATTTTAAAAATGCCTTTGGCTAT
>CAUYQV010188577.1:0-16564 GCA_963574575.1 Galagoides demidoff
TTTTTTTTTTTTTTTTGAGACGGAGCCTCAAGCTATCCCCCTGGGTAGAGTGCCATGGCATCACAGCTCATAGCAACCTCCAACTCCTGGGTTCAAGAGAGTCTCCTGCCTCCGCCTCCCAAGTAGCTGGGACCACAGGCACCCGCCACAACGCCCCGGCCATTTTTTGGTTGCAGCCATCATTGCTGTTTGGCGGCCCGGGCTGGGGATTCGAACCCACCACCTTAGGTGTACGTGGCTGGCGCCTTAGCCAATTGAGCCACAGGCTCCGAGCCCATATGTTGAAATCTTAATCCCTAAGGTTATGGTATGAGGAGGCAGAGCCTTTGAATGGTGATGAGATCAGTAGAGCAGAACCCTTATGAATGAGATTAGTGCCCTTATAAAAGGGGCCCCAGAGAGTTGTTTTGTCCCTTCCATTATGTGTGGGTACTGTATTTTGCTACAGCAGACTAAATGGACTAAAATAATACCTACATTTTCTACTATATATCTTCTTTTCTTTATAAAGGTAATCCTGCTTCCTACCATGCATCCTAATTCCCTTCCACTTTCTACTCACATTTACAATGAAGTATGCTTTCTCTTCCCAAAATGATTTATATAAATCTTATTCATCTTTCAGGCCCAGCTCAAATGATGCTTTGGGATCTCAAATACCCAAAGATGAGTACATAGCTCCTCCCTCTTTATTTATACATTAATTCTCAGTAAGAAGGATCATACTTCCAAAAATCTAACAACTTGATGTCTTCAACAGAATGGGTTGTTATTTTGAAGAGAATAGCAACATATTTTACTAAATTTTCTTTTGCATCAAAAATAAGATTCTCAAACGCACACTGGGTAGTCCAGTGTCTCAAATTTCGGTTTAAGATTATACTTATCAGGTAGGAAAATGAGATGGTAAAGTAAATCATCCAAGCACCTAGTTGGCCTGAGCACCAGGAATAACAGGAATAATTAGGCACAGTTGCTGCCTACCAGAACCCACATTCCACAGGGAGAAACAGGTTAGCACACAGTAACAAGGTGATGGGCTGTGAAAGTGAAGGAGACAGACACAGGAAAATGACAACCTAAAAATGCAAGAGTCAGGAAGTTAGGGAAAGTCCATAGATTAAATGACTTTATAGTCATCCACTTTCCTAAAGAACAGATGGAGGGAAAACAAAAACCGACTAGCCTCCTAGGAGAATATAATTATCAGGATTTAGTTTTGACTAGAACATCTATTCCTCTCAGAGACCAAAATGTAGCTTGTTGCATGTGACAGAGGTGCATGTGATGGAGCAGGAGCAATGTTTTTGATAAATCGACTGCAAACCACGTGTAATTCAACTGAATGGAAAAAAAAAAAAACCCTGAAGTTTGAACCTATTTTGAAAAATTTGCAAATAGAAGGTTCTCCCAAGTAAAGCAGAGATGGCAAAATAAATGAACCCTTGAGAAGGTATTAAAGAGGCTGTCACAATCTGACTGCCAACCAAGTTGATTGTCAGTCCTCAAATGCCCTTGGTTTCTGTCTCCAAAAAAAAAAAAAATCATTTGTTCTAAGTCATAATAGTCAAGCCTGTAAACAAATAGTTTTCCATTTCCCAAACTGTAACCTCCATCAAAAGATGCTCAAAAATTTTTTTAAAAATCAAAAGTTTTAAACTTATTTCTGTCAAAAAGCTAAATATCTGATAAGGTCACAGCATGCATGCTGGCCTTCACTTCATCACTCTATAACACACCATCTCTCAGATTTAGCAATGACACTAATAAGGTTTCCAGGCTCTCTCTTCAATACCTCCAATCTCCCCCTTCTCCTCTCCAAAAAAAAAAAAGGAAAAAGAATGCCTACAAATTCCTATCTGCTCACCCTACAGCTCCCGGGAAGCAATAGTCCTCAATTGTTCCTGCTTAGACCCCAGAAGCCTGTAGAAGGAAATGGGGACAGCTGTGAGAGGGGCGAGGGAGGACATCCGATAAGGAGGAAAGGAAATGTGGATCAGAGGACGAAGGGGAAGAAGGGACACGGAGAGAAGGGGGCAGTGGAGATTACACGGCGAAGGGACGGGGCCTGGTGAGAAGCAAGCAAAAAATGCGGAGGAAAAGGGAGAAAGGACTAAAGATCACAGAAGAGAGAAAAAGGCAAAACAGTAGAGAAAAGGAAGGAAAGGTTCAGGTTAAAGGACGCGGAGAGGGTGGCCCAGTGAACGAGAACAAGGCTATAACTGGGGGTGATAAAAAAAGGATGTCACTGAGAAGAAGGGAGATTAAGGGGGTGTTACCTACGGGGCTCCCCCCAGCAAGTGAATGGGGTACACGGGGAAGAAGGAGCAGGAAACCGAGCGGCCAGTAACAAGGGGCCGAGGTAAACGCACGGATCCGGAGGGGGACACCAGAGCTAGGGAGGGGCAGGCCCGCGGGGGCTAAGGTGGCGGGCGGCTGCGGCTTCGGCAGGCCTCGCTCCCTCACCATGGCTGAGCCGGCCTGGTCCTCGGGCATGCAGCCTCTGTCCTGGGAGCGGCGGCGGGCCGGACCGGAGCCCGCCCCCAAGCTGAGCCGGCGCAGGGGCTCCAGGAGGCTCCGACGAGCGGCGGGCTCCGGGCTCGGCCCAGGCCTCGGCTTCTCTCCCTCGGAAGATAGAAGTGCAGCAGCCGCAGCTTCAGCCCGTACAGCAGCGCAAACTCCGCCCCCGGGACGCCCCGCCCGGGCTCGCGAGCCGAGCTTGGCCCCGCCTCCTCTCGCAATGCGCAGACTCCACTGAGGTGTCCCAGCCCCAAGCCCGACCTCCAGCTTCGTTCTCCCCCCGCCCTCTCCGCACCTCCGCCGCGGCCTTTAAAGGAGCCGCACACCTCAAATCCTTCCTGGTTCCCTTTAAAAATGAAGAGACCTTTAAATATTACGTCATGACTAGAGACGAGTGCTCCCTCTCATTTCAGTCGACTGTGTTAGTCCTCCTCTGTCACTTACCATCATTCTTTCAGGTTTTAGTGTCTGGTTTACTGTCGTTCATTACTACTATTGTCATAATTGTTGGTGATTTCAACATTCTCTGAGATGATTCGTCCAATCCTCTAGCCTCCCGGATTCCTGTCTAGGAACAATCGCCTCAGCTTCTCACTCCCAGGCTTATATCTTTCAGGGGTCCTCAAACTTTTTAAACAGGGGACCAGTTCACTGTTCCTCAGACCGTTGGAGGGCTGGACTGCGGGCTCCGGGATGAGTCGGCTGCTAAGCAGGACAGGCAGCGGCGGCAAAAACACCCCGCGGGCCGTAGTTGGAGGACGCCTGTTCGGATCTTCTCCTTAGCAATAATTGTAACCCTCCATTGTCTCATATTGTATTCATCTAACGCTCCCACCACAGCCTCATTCCTGTCTATCTCCCTCTGATAATACTCCAAAAACTGTTCAACTCTACTGAAACACAAATTTATTCATCCATTCATTCATTCAGACAGCGTCTCACTCTGTTGCCCTGGGTAGAGTGTTGTGTTGCATTATAACTCACATCAACCTCAGTCTCTTGGACTCAAGCGATTCTCTTGCCTCAGCTTCCCAAGTAGCTGGGACTACAAAGCACCTGCCACCATGCCCGGCTGGTTTTTCTATTTTTGGTAGAGATGGATCTAGCTGAGACCCAAATATATTGATCCTATCGAAATCCATTGATTCTACTACCTTTTTGCTATTCTTCCTCACACTGTCCTCAAGTTCTAAGGTTCTATTGTTTATCATGAAAATCATGCCCAGGTATTCACTTTCATTTCTCTAGTCCTTCTGAGGAAACTTCTATCCTGAACCTGAAGCAAAATGGAGAGGGTGGAAAAGAATCCCAAACCATACCGTCTGGTTGATTGACTTTTCCTGAATTTGATATCATTATTCTCAAAGGGGCCCATAATGCTTCACTATACTACGACGTTTCTCCAGTTTCGTGCATTTTCTCATTTCATGGTGGTGGCTCACGCCTGTAATTCTAACTCTCTGGGAGGCCAAGGAGGGTGGATTCCTTGAGCTCAGGAGTTGGAGACCAGCCTGGGAAAGAGAGAGACCCTGTCTCTACTAAAAATAGAAAAATTAGCCGGGCATTATGGCAGGTGTGTATACACCCAGCTACTCAGGGGGCTGAGGCAAGTGGATCACTTGAGCTCAAGAGTTTGAGGTTGCTGTGAGCTATGACACCATGGCACTCTACCCAGGGCAAAGAGTGAGAATTTATGAAGTATGGTGAGACTATGGCACTCTAGCATGGGCAAAAGAGAGAAACCTGTCTCAAAAAATTAATTCTAACAATTTAGAGCCACTTATTTTATAAGTAAAATTAATTTTCACCATGAGGATTGCCTTTATCAATGTTCTAATTTTAAAAAGTTCTATATAATTTTTTATTCTTGTTGAGTTAATGAGTGGATACTCATAATAAGGTTGGTTAATATAATCCATCTCCTTTGGTAAATGGAATTTACAACATTAAATGAAAAAAATGGCCTGGCGAGGTGGCTCACACCTGTAATCCTAGCACTTGGGAGGCTGAGGCCAGTGGATTGCCTGAGCTCACAGGTTCAAGACCAGCCTGAGCCAGAGCGAGACCTTGTCTCTAAAAACAGCCAGGTATTGTGGTAGGTGCCTGTAGTCCCAGCTAATTGGGAGGCTAAGGCAAGAAAATTGCTTAAGCCCAGGAGTTTGAGGTTGCTGTGAGCTATGACACCATGGCACTCTATCAAGGGTGACAAATAAGACTGTCTCAAAAAAAAATAAAAAAACAAAAAAAAGAGATTTAAGTGAAAAAATACTGATTCTACAATAAACATTCTAAGAAATGTGATTTCCTATAACAATTCACAATCTCAAGGTTGCAAATTGGGATTCTTTGGAACTATGAAAATAAGCCTTTTGGAAGGTGGGGCCCACTGGCTCACACCTATAATCCTAGCACTCTGCGAGGCCAAGGCAGGTGAATTGCTTAAGCTCACGAGTTCAAGACCACCCTGAGCAAGTGTGAGACTCCATCTCTAAAACTAGATGGGCGTTGTGTCAGGGACCTGTAGTTCCAGCTACTCAGGATGCTGAGGCAAGAGTATCTCTTGAGCCCAAGAGTATCTCTTGAGCCCAAGAGTTTGAGGTTGCTGTGAGCTATGATTCCACAGCACTCTACCCATGGACAAAGAGAGACATTGTCAGGAAAGGAAAGGAAAGGAAACTGGGAATTCAACTTTATGAGGAAGAATTCAGAATAAGTATATCTTTAATTTAAATTCAGTGATAAAATTTTGTTGTGTATAACATTCACCCCTGTATAATGCACATCCATGTTTTTGGCCCAAACTTTCCAAGAAAAAATTTTTTTAATTTTTTAATTTAAATTTTTTTATTTTTCAGCTGAAACAGTGCAGATATGATTTACTTAGCCACAATTGAGAACAGAACTAGTCCAGAATGTCAGGTCCAGGGCAAAATGCCAATAGGTACATTTTTGGTGTGAGCAAGAGGCATCTCCCAGGGGTGGCCTTGGTAATCTAGTGGTGATAAAGTTTTGGCTCCATTGAGAGACACATTCTGGACAGGAGCATGCAGTCCAACAGCTTGTGCAAGTGTTCTCAGCCTCTGGCATCCTATGTTTCTCCTTTTGTGGCCTTTATATGTGCACAAGCAAGTGGTTTACTTAGATCTGTGCCTTCTCTTCTTTTGCACTTCAGTTGTGTATTTGATTCTTCCTCCACTTGGCACAGAAGTTTCTAGAAAACTGTGCAAAGGCTGAGAGATTTAAATCTTTATATATATATATAAATCTTTATGTGTATATATATATATACATATATTTAGGTGCTTGTTTTTTGTATTATAAAGGAAGTTTAGCATTTATTTTTTAAAATATTATGGCACAAGGAATGTTATGTAACAACAAATAATTAGAAAACATTAGAACAAATACAAATTTTATGGGCCAAGCACTCTCACACCTGTAATCCTAGCACTCTGGGAGGCGGAGGCAGGTGGATTACCAGAGCTCAGGAGATCAAGTTCAGCCTAAGCAAAAAAGTGAGACACTGTCTCTACTATAAATAAAAAAAACTAGCCCAGTGTGGTGGCAGGCACTTGTAGTCCCAGCTACTTGGGAGGTAGAGGCAAGAGGATCGCTTGAGCCCAAGATGATCTGTGAGCTAGGACGCCATGGCACTCTACCCAGGACACAGAGTGGGACTTTGTCTCAAAAAAAGAAAAGAAAAATGTTATGTACCAGTAACAAATTTATACTATTTATGCATCACAGAAGGCCAGGAGTTCATCACTGTCAATATCGGAAGTGCAGTCTTCTTGGATTTCTACATTGCCAGTGTATTCTGAAGAATCACTTTCTTCATCTAATAAATTTCATCATCTTCAGTTCCATCCATAGCATTTCTGATGCTACATTTTTAAAACAATTTCACAACCACTTCCTTCTTGACAGCATTTCATGACCTTAGGATCCAATCACAAACTGAGCAATAAATGCTTTCTTGATGCTACTGCAGGTGTTAAATCATTATCAGCTTACTGCATCCATGACATCCACTTTCTTTTGGAGGGGGCTGGAAGAGACTCACTTTGTTGCCCTTGGTAGAGTGTCATGGCATCATAGCTCACAGCAACCTTAAACTCTTGGGCTCAAGTGAGTCTCTTGCCTCAGCTGGGAGGCAAGTAGCTAGGACTACAGGCATCTGGCTATTTTTAGAGATGGGGGGGGTCTCCCACATGCTTAGGCTGGTCTCAAACCTTTGAGCTCAGGCAATCCACCTGCCTCCGCCTCCCAATGTTCTAGGATTACAGGTGTGAGTCACCGTGCCCGGCCCAACATCCACTTTCTTCATTAGGGCCTTAAAGGGCTTGTTTAGTGACACATCAAGAGGTTGCAATTGGCTGGTTAGTCTACCAGGTATCACAGCAAGTTGAGTTTTCAAACCTGCTGTGACTACTTTTGCATTTTGTGTAATGTGGGCTTTGAAGTGATCAAAAACACAGCTGCTTTTCTAAGTCATCCTCTAGGCCTTTGTAACCTAACTTTCTTAAACCAGATTTTCATGCCTTCTTCATTCATCCATCCTTTTTCATGTGCATGGACAATAACTCTACTTGGAATCTTTTCTTTTGGAAATGTTTTTCTTTTGAAGATGGTCATAGATAGCTTTGTCCCATCTGCACAACAGCTAGAACAGCAGTGAAAGTGTTCTCTCCTGGCCACTAGTTTTAACAGCCACACTCTTTGATCCTTTGACATCCACAGTTCTGTTGGATGGCACATCAACACATTGAATGTGAGTAGGAACTCACCTGTATTGGCGATTTGGGATGCCTCAAAGTTGTAAGTCTTTCAAAGACTGACAACAGAATGAAATTCCAAAACTTGGAATTCTCATAGGCTGCTGGAATTTTGGGGCAAGTGTTTTTGTTGAGTGGGGGGCAAGTGTTTTTGTTGTCTTCGTGCTCAACCCCTCTCTCTCTCTCTCTTTTTTCTTTTCTATTTTTTTTTTTTTTGCAGTTTTTGGCCAGGGCCAGGTTTGAACCCACCACCTCCGGTATATGGGGCCAGCGCCCTGCTCCTTGAGCCACAGGCATCACCCCTCTCTTTTTTGTTTGTTTGTTTGTTTGTAGTTTTTGACCATGGCCAGGTTTGAACTTGCCACCTCCAGTATATGGGACCGGTACCCTACTCCTTTGAGCCACAGGCGGCGCCTCTCAACCCCTCCTTCATAAACTTAAAGCATTATTTAGGTGTCCCTGAGAAATCATCAGTGTTTTCTTTTTCTCATGCAATCCTATTTCTCTCTTCTCCTATCATCTTGGTTGAAACAGAGATCCTAGGGTTCTTTTGTTGTTGGTTTTGGGTTTGGGGTCTTTTTGTTTTTGTTTTTGTTTTGTAGAGACAGAATCTCACTTTATTTATTTTTCTTTTTTTTTTAATGTTTCTACATTTATTTATTTATTTATTTATTTGTATTAAATCATAGCTGTGTACATTAATACTATCATGGAGTACAGTGTGTTGTTTCTATATACAGTTTGAAATACTTTCATCCAACTGGTTAACATAGCCTTCATGTCATTTTCTTAGTTACTGTGTTAAGACATTTATATTCTACATTTAGAAAGACTGACATGTACCCCCATAGGATAGACCATAGACGTGATCCCACCAATCGCCCTCCCTCCACCCATCCTCCCCCCCACCTCTCCCCTTTCCCGATATTCTTGGGCTACAGTTGGGTTGTAGCTTTCCTATGAAAGCTATAAATTAGTTTCATAATAGGGTTGAGTACATTGGATACTTTTTCTTCCATTCTTGAGATACTTTGCTAAGAAGAATATTCTCCAGCTCCATCCATGTAAACATGAAGGAGGTAAAGTCTCCATCTTTCTTTATGGCTACATAGTATTCCATGGTGTACATTAGCATCTCACTTTATTGCCCTGTAGTGTCCCGTTGTGTCACACAGCTCACAGCAACTTCCAATTCCTGGGCTTAGGTGATTCTCTTGCCTCAGCCTCCCAAGTAGCTGGGACTACAGGAACCCCCACAACGCCCAGCTATTTTTTTGTTGCAGTTTGGCTGGGGCCAGATTTGAACCCACCACCCTTGGTATATGGGACCAGCGCCCTACCCAGTGAGCCACAGGCGCCGCCCAGGTTTGGGGGTTTGTTAAGACAGAGTCTCACTCTGCTGCCCTGGGTAGAGTTCAGTAGTGTCATTATAGCTCAGTGTAACCTCAAACTCTTGGGTTCAAGCCATCCTCTTGCCTCAGCCTCCTGAGGAGCTGAGACTTATAGGCACACACCACAGCACCCTGCTAATTCTATTTTTAGTACAGATGGGATCTAGCTTTTGCTCAGGTTGGTTTCAATAATGTGGCTTCAAGCAATCCTTTCACATTGACCTCTGGGACTGTGCCCTACAGGCATGCACCACAAAACCGAACCAGAGATCCTAGTTTAACGCTGCTCCAGAATCCAGGTCTTCACCTCCTGCCACTTTGGAGGTTTCCTTCACACTGGGTATCTGAAGAGTTTTTCTTTTTTTTGAGACAGCGCCTCAAGCTATTCCCCTGGGTAGAGTGCTGTGATGCCACAGCAACCTCCACCTCCTGGGCTCAAGTGAGTCTCCTGTCTCCGCCTCCCAAGTAACTGGGACCACAGGTGCCTGCCACAATGCCTGGCTATTTTTTGGTTACAGCCAGTATTGTTGTTTGGCAGGCCCGGGCTGGATTCGAACCTGCCACCTTAGGTGTATGTGGCTAGTGCCTTAGCCACTTGACCCACAGGGGCCGCCGAGTCTTTTCTTTCTTTCCTTTTTTTTTGAGACAGAGTCTTACTATGTCACCCTCAGTAGAGTGCTATGGCATCACAGCTCACAGCAACCTCCAACTCTTGGGCTTAAGCAATTCTCTTGCCTCAGCCTTCCAAGTAGCTGGGACTACTGGCACCTGCCTACAACGCCTAGCTATTTTTTTTTTGTTGTAATTGTCATTATTGTTTAGCAGACCTGGGCCTGGTTCAAACCCACCAGCTCCAGTGTATGTGGCTGGCACCCCAACTGCTGAGCTACAGGTGCCTAACCTAAAGAAGCTTTTCTTCTTGCCTTCACCATCAGTGATGACACTGTGGGATAAAGTCCAAAGTGTCTCTCGGCACCTCTGTCGCCATGCTCTTTAGCATATTTAATAACTGTTAGCTTAAAACAAAAACTGTTAGCTTAAAAGATTGCAGTGTATGAAAATCATTTCAACTTTTTCCAAGGAATTTTCCAATCATTTTTGTAAAAGTAGCAGCTAGACTGCTAGCTCCTGCCTAAAGTGTGTGAAAGGAAATACATAGCTCTTAGTTGGCTGAAAATGCTTTTGTTGCAAGTGCACTGTAAGTTCAACAAAACTGATTACTTCTATATTTCGAGGTATTATTTTGCATACAGATATCATTATAGCTTTCTACAGTTATACTTTTAGTGCATAAGCATAAATAAAATAATTAAAAACATTTATATAGATATAGAATTAGCACCACCCATGTGGGTAAAAAAGTGTGCAATAAGTGGTAAATAAGTTTGCCATTATATATGGCAAAATACGGTATATAACCGTGCAGTAGTCTTTCCTCTTATCAATGTAAACAGAAGTTAATGGTTAATTCAGTGCTTTGCTCTCTCAAAAACATTTGTGACCTTTCAAAATTCTTCCATTTGACATTTGTACCCTCTGGTCTCGACCTAATTATAATCAAGACTGAATCTAAGGCATTCAGGGCTTTTAGTGTTTTCAGAATTTGGGAGACTCCTTCATAATCTTAAATGATAGCCTTTGTTATTATTACTAGTATGAAAATATCAACTTGATCTAGGAGGTATAGCCAAAAGCAAATAAGGAATGGGAAGCTACAGGAAGATAGATTTCAGCTGGACAAAAACAAAAACACTCTAAGAGTGAGAACCATCACATATGGAACAGGCTACTTACAGGTATAAGCTCCTAGTCACCAGAGATGTGCAGAAAGGGGCTGATTGACCGGACAGAGCCGATACAATAGGCAGGTGCTCTACGATGACTTAAAAATTAGATTTTATGATTGTTAAGGTTCTCTCTAATTCTAAAAGTCCATGATTCAAGAACATTAAATGGGAAAAGGCAAAAAGCAAGGGAATAGGAGTTTCAATACAACTCACTGATTTCTAAGGCAGGATTTGCCGTTCAGTACTTTGAAACATTGAGGGAAGAGACCATTCAGAAGATACTGTACCGTCTTTTGTGGACTTGTTGAATAATTAAAAGGATACCCAATTAAAAATAACCAAGCTCCTCTTTAACAATTTAATTAAGGGGAAAATAAACTCACTCAGTATGCTGAAATTTCAGCTGGTTACTCCCTGAGCATGAGGTGCTGAGCTGCATTCCAACCACTCATCAGAATGAAGACTCAGGGTAGAAGTTTCCAATAAGCATCATCTATTAAAAGAACTACCCCTGGTTGGTGGGGTGGCTGCTCTGTAAGTAGAGCTAAGCAGTAGCACAGGGATGTTTCTCTCCAGGGCAGTAGCAATCCAGTTACTAACTCTAGCAATCCCTCACAAAGTCAGAGCAAACAGTTTTTTAGAAGGCAATTTATCAGACAGCCTTACAACAATCCCCTGGAGCTTAAAGAAGGGGTTATTATCCTATTTTATAGATAAGAAAACACAGGCTGGAAAAAAAGAAACTTCACAAGTCAGCAGTGAAAGAGTTCAATCTGACCCTAGAGCTCACATTATTATCTCACAGCCTTGGAGAGGACTGAAATTTTTCTCTAGGCTAGGAAGAATCAGGGGAACAGGACGCCTTTATAATGCAAAATTAATTTTCTAGGCCCAGCCCAGCACCCCTCCAAAGCCTGCAATCCTAGGAGGCCAAGACAGACAGATTGCTTGAGCTCAGGAGTTTGAGACCAGCCTGAGCAAAAGTGAGACCCCCCATCTCTAGTAGGCCAGGCGTGGTGGCTCACTCCTATAATCCTGGCACTCTAGGAGGCTGAGGCAGGTGGTTTGTGAACTCACAGGTAAGACCAGCCTGAGTTAGAGTGAAGATGAGACCCTGCCTCTAAAAACAGCCGGGTGTTATGGCAGGCGCCTGTAGTCCCAGCTACTTGGGAGGCTAAGGCAGGAGGATTGCTGGAGCCAAAGAGTTTGAGGTTGCTGTGAGCTTTGACTCCATGGCGCTCTCCCTAGGGCAACAAAGTGAGACTGTGTCTCAAAAAAAAAAAAAACTAAACTAAACTAATTTTCTACTATAGTACATTGCAAATTTTATTTATTTTTGAGACGGAGTCTCACTATGTTGCCCTTGGTAGAGTGCTATGGCGTCCCATCTCACAGCAACCTCCAACTCTTGGGCTTAAGTGAGTCTCTTGCCTCAGCCTCTCAAGTAGCTGGGACTACAGGCACTCACCACAACACCCGGCTATTTTTTTATTGTAGTTGTCATTGTTGTTTAGCAGGCCTGGGCTGGGCTTAAATCCATCAGCCCTGGTGTATGTAGTTAGTGCCATAAAAACTGGAACGGCGCTGAGCTTATTTATTTTTTTATTGAGATAGAGTCTCACTTTGTTGCCCTTGGTAGAATGCTGTGACGTCACAGCTCACAGCAACCTCCAGCTCCTGGGTTCAAGCAAGTCTCCTGCCTCAGCCTCCCAAGTAGCTGGAACTACAAGTGTCCACCACAACACCAGTTATTTTTGTTGTTGTTATTGTTGTCATTGTTGTTTTTAGCAGGCCTGGATAGAGTTGGAACCTGCCAACCCCAGTGTATGTGGCTGGTGCCCTAACCGCTGAGCTACGGGTGCTGAACCATGCAAATTTTAATGTTTATCATAATCACCTAGAGTGTTTGTTAAAGCAGTTTGCTAGGTCCCTCCGCCAGAGTTTCTGATCCATTAGGCTTGGGCTGGAGTCAAGATTCTGCGTTACTAACATGTTTCCAGGTGATATTGACGACACTGGTCCAGGAAACCCTTTCCGTATCTTATCTTCCTACTTTCTTCTATCAGGTGCCAGAAGGCAAGTGAGGATAATTTGAGCAGAAAAAAAAAAAAAAAGGATTTTATATCTCTCTAGACTGCTTCTGAAATACAGGTGTACTATCCCAGGAGAAGACTGAGGAACACTGTACCAGGAGACAGGAGGATTGACTTCTTAGTCTCTGGCTCTGACACTGGGGAGGTATTTTTGATGACCTTCAAGGCCCTTTGAAACTCCAGAATGCTGAGTCCTTAGGCAAATCTTTCCTCTCTGTGGGGTTTGGTCTCTGTAAAATACTGTGAGAGGGTAAGTGGTCAGGAGGGGTGACTGTCAAGCTCTCTACCAATTCTAACATTCTGGCTCTATACTTAACTAGCCAGAGTCTTGATTTCTCTAGATAAGTTACCAGCCACTGTTAACCTAAACAGCCATTTCCTGCAGGGAGCTGTGGTCAGGCCCTAACAAGGCCAGATGAGCCTATATGCCGACATCTGGAGATTGTTTATTCACTTCTAAGGTTACTGTCACAGATAAGTTGGGCAACTGGTCTCCATAGTACCCGTCGAGAACCCAAGGCACTCTGGGTACTGGTGAAGTGTGAACTGACTATAAATTTAGTCTAGAGTAAAAATGCTTTGAAAATATAACCACTTTAAGATAAGAAGATATCACGTAACTATGGAACCTATGAACAGGAATCTGTTTAACTTATACTATGATGAGTAATAATATTACTGATGTTTTCTTTTACTGTGAGAATTAAAAAGTAACAAAAGGAAAGAGGAGGGCAGAGCAGTTCTTTGGGGAGATGTCCCCCTGCTCTCAAGAATCACAAGTTTTTCTGTAAATAAAAATGAAACTGTTGATGTCTTATCTGCTTTTCCATTAACTGGCTTATGCAACAGGCAGAGGGACTCTGTCCAGCAACAGCCACCTGGTCCCGGAATGGACAGGGAGCAGGTAATATTTAAAATGGGCCACAAGAATTTGGAAAAATTAGAATGCACCTGGGACGTCCTTTTCACATGGCGACTCCAAAATCTCAGGGGGGACCTGGTGGGAACTCCTAACTGTGGAATCTGAAATTATGTCTCCAGAGGAGAGAAATGTAGATTGAAAGTTAATTAAGTGAAGGCAGCACCTGTGGCTCAGTGGGTAGGGCACCAACCCCATATACCAAGGGTGGCGGGTTCAAACCCGGCCCTGGCCAAACTGCAACAAAAAAATAGCGGGGCGTTGGAGCAGGCGCAGCCCAGGAGCTAGAGGTTGCTATGAGCTGTGTGATGCCACAGTACTCTACCAAGGGCGATAAAGCGAAACTCTGTCTCTAAAAAAAAGTTAATTAAGTATCTACTAATCTTGTCTTGATTAAAAAGGAACAACGGAAGAAGGGTTTTGTACAGAGTGAAGCAAACTCCCCGGACCTGTAAGTGCAGGAATGTAAACCAAGCCCTTTTGGGTGACTAATCAGGGTGAGGCAAAGGTATCCAGTAAGATTACATTTTACCATGTTCTATCTTTTATTATAAGTTACAAGTCTTTCCTGTAGTTTCCCAACTTTTAATATAAATAAAGTTAACTTCTAAAGCTTTTAAACTATGTTTTAGGGCGGTGCCTGTGGCTCAGTGAGTAGGGCACCAGCCCCATATACCAAGGGTGGTAGGTTCGGTCCCGGCCCTGGCAAAATTGCAAACAAAAAATAGCTGGGCACTGTGGCAGGCACCTATAGTCCCAGCTACTCGGGAGGCTGAGGCAAGAGAATCGCCTAAGCCCAGGAGCTGGAAGTTGCTGTGAGCTGTGACACTATGGCTCTCTAACAAGGGTGACAAAGTGAGACTCTGTCTCTAAAAAAAAAAACAAACTATGTTTCAGAGAATTACATAAATGCCCAAAATATATTTATTGTGAGAAAGATCATTGCTTTGAGAAGTATGCCTACAATTATTTCCTTGATCTATAAATGACCTCTGTAGTGTTGTCTTTGCCTTTCTTTATTCCCCATGACGGAGAAATCTCTGGAGGTATTAAATAGAAATCAGTTTAGCAGTTCACTCTGCTTTTTCCTCCTCAAGTTGTTGGTTTTAGAATAAAGGTACCTTGGCTGGGTGCCTGTGGCTCAAGCGGCTAAGGTGCCAGCCATATACACCTAAGGCGGCAGGTTCAAATCCAGCCCAAGCCCACCAAACAACAATGATGACTACAACCAAAAAATAGCCGGGCATTGTGGCAGGTGCCTGTGGTCCCAGCTACTTGGGAGGCTGAGGCAGAAGACTTGCTTGAGCCCAGGAGTTGGAGGTCGCTGTGAGCTGTGATGACACAGCACTCTACCCAGGGGGACAGCTTGAGGCTCTGTCTCAAAAAATAAAATAAAGTAAAAGAGAAGTACCTCTAGGCAGCATCCATAGCTTAGTGGGCAGGGCACTAGCCACATACACCAATGCTGGTGGGTTCAAACCCAGCCTGGGCCTGCTAAAACAACAATGACAACTGCAAAAACAAACAAAAAATAACCAGACATTGTGGCAGGTGCCTGTAGTCCCAGCTACTTGGGAGGCAGAGGCAAGAGAATCACTTATGCCCAAGAGTTTGAGGTTGCTGTGAGCTGTGATGTCACAGCACTCTACGTAGGGTGACAGCTTGAGACTCTGTCTCAAAAAAAAAAAAAATGAAGGTACCTCTAGGTATTTTTTTCTTTTCTTTTTTTTTTTTGTTTGAGACAGAGTCATTACCATGTCATCTTTGGTAGAGTACCATGGCATCACAGCTCACAGCAACTTCCTCCAACTCTTGGGCTTAAGCAATTCTCTTGCCTGAGCCTCCCAAGTAGCTAGGACTACAGGTGCCCGCCACAGTGCTCTGCTTTTTTTTGTTTTTTTATTGCAGTTGTCATTATTGTTTAGCTGGCCCCACCAGGCTCAAACCCACCAGCCTTGGTGTATGTGGCTGGGCCGTAACCACTGAGCTACAGGCACTGAGCCTACCTCTAGCTATTTCTGATTCAAACATCAAAGTGAAGTGTATTACATAGAATAAGTAATCAAAGCTCTTTGACATAGAATTTTAAACTTTAGACCAAGGAGGGAAGATAAATGTTGCCCAAATTTCAGGTGTGGGTTAGGGAGAAGTATGTGCCCAAGGTACACAAAGAACTGACCACTAGGTAGGACCTCTAAATGTCAGGGCCGGTTCGGCACCTGTAGCACAGTGGTTATGGCATAGCCACATACACCAAGGCTGGCAGGTTCGAACCCAGCCTGCACCAGCTAAACAACAGTAACCTCTGAAAAAAAAATAGCTGGGTTTTGTCGCGGGCACCTGTAGTCCCAGCTACTTGGGAGGCTGAGGCAAGAGAATTGCTTAAGCCCAAGTGTTGGAGGTTGCTGTGCACTGTGACACCACAGCACTCTCCCCAGGGCAACAAAGTGAGATTCTGTCTCAAAAAAAAAAAAAAAGTCAGAGCCATATTCCAACTCAACCATCTTTATGGCTGTCATCAACTAAACATATTCATAGAAGACCTTGGCACCTACTCCAGTACTTGTCACAGTGTGACACACACTTGATAATGGTGTGATTCCCCACCTCTATCAGCACCACCTGAGAGCTTGTTAGAAATGCAAATTATCAGGCCCCCAACTGAATCAGAAATTCTGGGTATGGGGCCCAGTAAACTGTGGTGTTTACTTTCCCAGATAAAGTCTTGTTTTATTTGAACAATTGATCTATGTTATCACTGAGGGCACCATGTACAGATGACAGATGGGGAGAAGAGCCAGATGTTACAGCTCACACCTATAATCCTAGTACTCTGGGACTCTGAGGCAGGAAGATCCCTTAAGAACCAGGAGTTCGGCTCGGTGCCTGTGGCTCAATCGGCGCCACACCACAAATAAGGCGCCAGCCACATACACCTAAGGTGGTGGGTTCGAATCCCCAGCCCAGGCCCGCCAAACAACAATGATGGCTGCAACCAAAAAATGGCCGGGCGTTGTGGCAGGCGCCTGTGGTCCCAGCTACTTGGGAGGCGGAGGCAGGAGACTCGCTTGAGCCCAGG
>CAUYQV010188578.1:0-14500 GCA_963574575.1 Galagoides demidoff
ATCAAGATAACTTTTCACATTCTTTAAAAATTATTGGACCTTATAATTATTTGGTTCGGCATTTGTGGCTTAAGTGGATAAGGCGCCAGCCACATACACCTAAGGTGGCGGGTTCAAATCCAGCCCTGGCCCACCAAACAACAATGATGGCTGCAACCAAAAAATAGCCGGGCGTTGTGGCGGGCGCCTGTGGTCCCAGCTACTTGGGAGGCTGAGGCAGGAGATGCGCTTGAGCCCAGGAGTTGGAGGTTGCTGTGAGCTGTGATGCCATGGCACTCTACCCAGGGGGATAGCTTGAGGCTCTGTCTCAAAATAAAAAAAAAATTATTGAACCTTTATTGGTAAGTTAGAAAAGGGTATAATTTCATAAAATAACCCTGATTTTGTAGATTTAAAAAAATATGTTATTCAGAAAGGGTAGAGTAATGCTTGAGATTATAGAAGTTGTAAATGGTGAAGGTGGGATTTAAACACAGATCCATTGTATCTACAAGAAGAGCTCGTAGCTGTAGCAGCAGCATTTTATGTTACACGCACAGGGATGTCAATATTCCTATAAATATTTTTAGGCAGTTATAGTATTATGGTCAGGTCCTCACCAGAGATTTGTTTTCCCTTCCATGGTGTGGTGTTATTACAAGAAAGCCCAGCCAAGGGCTACATTTCCCAGGCTCCTCTCAGTCAGGCAGAGGCAAATGACTATTCATGGCCAATGGCATGTGAGAAAATAAGATGCATCACATAAGGGTGACAGAGGAAAGAAAGCAGACTTGAGAACTGTTTTGAGGAATAGCACTGAATGGGATCACTAGAGGGTAGAAGTCTTGGGAGAAAGGTAGACCTGGTAACTTCTGAGTATTTGAGGGCACTGTGGTGCCCAAACAACAAGATCAAGAACAGTATTTCACTGTTTGAGCCTATAAAAATACTTGGATCCCCAAGTTTGTATAAAAAAGTAGGCCGTGAGAGCCACAGAGCCCCAAGGTTGGCACACTCCTTTCAGATGAGTCCATGCAGGATGATGAACAAGGAAAACTTGCCAGAGAGCAGAGCCAAGGCCATGGAGGAAAATGCACCAGGAGCTCCTCCCAGGTACCCAGAGTAGGGATCCTCACAATGCTTGCCCACAGGGTTTCACTTGTTAGGAAACAAGGACCTCGTTTCTTTTCCTTTCTTCCATGCTTTGAAAGAGAGTTTCTGACAAGTCATGTTGTGGTTTATAGGGAGGCCAGACTATGAGGAGGTGTCCCATCTAGATCTAATAGAGAAACTGTATCACCTGGAGATCTTAGCCAGTGGGCTGAATGCTGAAAGGATAGGGCTTAGGGCTGTTTCTTTTTGGTAAGGCATAAGCACAGATATTTGTTACCCAGAATTTAGCATGGTGGAAGAAACAGCTAGCTGCCTACAGGGCTCCATGCTGATATTTCATAGAGAAAAGATATTATCAGGAAGAGGCTGTCTTGCCAGGGACTATATTTTCCAGGCCTCATGCAACAGAGTGAAACTCCTCACAGGTGAACTTTGAGTGTAAGTGCTGTGAGCCATTTCTGGGCCTAGGGCGGTTAAGAAGTAGACAGGCCTTCTGTACTCTCTTCCACTAGATGTGGACGCCCTTCTGATCATGCCTGGAGGAGTCACAATATGGAGGGACTGAGGCTTCCTGAATCACCTCATGGAGAAGAGCCATGTGCCATTCAGGTATCCCCAAATCAGTTTTTATGTGAATGAGAAGTAAATTTCTATCCTATTAAGCCACTGAATCAAGCAGCTGGAGTTGTGAAGGAGTGTAGCATGAAATTCTTATCAGATGTCTGATGGAGAGAAATAATTTATAGGAAAAATTCCCTGGAATAGATTTAGTCTATGCCTTTCTCTAGGCCAGGGGTGTCTGACCATTTTTCTTTTCTGGTACACACTGGAAGAATAAGAGTTGTTTGTGGCCACACAGTAAATACACAAACACTAGCAAAAGTTGATTAGCAAAACAATAGTTCGGCATACTTTTCATGGTATCCAACACCACAGATAAGCAAAAAAAGTCCTCACAAAATCAGCATGTGGCCCATGGGCTGCAGGTTGAACATACCTGCTAGGCACTAAGAATTATTTCCGGTTTCAGTTGGACTGTGTAAGTGCCAGGCCCACACTGGGTCATTTTATGTACACACCTAGAATTTCTATTTTTTTTCTTTTCCTTCTTTTAAAATTTCAGAATATTAGGGGATATACATGTTTTGTTTGCATACTTTGCTTTTGCACAGATTTAGTCAAAGTTATGCGTGCTCTTCACCTAGATAGTGTGTACTATACCCAATAGGTATGAATTTACCCCTCAGCTTGTCTTTCCTCCCCTTTGCTTGATTTTCATTGAGATTTACTTCCTATGTGTACTTCAGTGTTGATTGATTAGTCCCAATTTGGTATTGAGCACACGTTTGTTTCTCCATTCTTGTGATATTTTACTTAGAAGAATGGTTTCCACTTCCTTCCAAGTTATCACAAAAGATGTTCGATTGCCAGTTTTTATGGTGGAGTAGTATTCCATGGTATGCATATACCACATTGTGGCAATCCATTCATGTATTGAAGGGCACTTGGGTTGTTTGTGCATCTTTGCTATTGTGAACTGTGCTGCTATAAGCATTTGAGTGCAGACATCCTTTTTATAGAATGACTTTTTTTTCCATTGGCTATATCAAATTGTAGGTCAACTTTTAAGTTTTTGAGGTATCTCCATACAACTTTCCATAGAGGTTGTACTAGTTTATAATCACACTAACAGTGTACAAGAGTTCCTTTCTCTCCTCATCCATGCCAACATCTGTTGCTTTGGTACTTTACCATGTAAGCCACTCTCATTGGGGTTAGGTAATATCTCAGTGTAGTTCTGATTTGCATTTCCTTGATGATTAGAGATGATAAAGATTTTTTTTTCTGTGTTGGTTGGCCATTAGAATTACTTTTATTGACTTTAGGGAGGCCATCAGCCCAGATGTTAACAAAGCATCCCATGAACTGTGTGGATTTATAGTACAGATGTCTCCGTCCCTTCCTCTATCTCAGTTTCTTTTTTTTCTCTTTCATTCTTCTTCCATTCACTCAATAAATACATATTAGCAGCCACTGTGTGTCATGCATTCTACTGGGATGTTGGGATGTGATAAGAATATTACTATTGCTATGGTTTGAATGTCTCCTCCAAAACTCATGTTGAAACTTAAATATTACAGTATTGAGAGATGGTGCCTTTAAGAGGTGAATGGTCATGAGGGCTCTGCCCTCGTGAATACATTAATGAAGTAATGGATCATCATGGGAGGAGAACTGGTGGCTTTATAAGAAGAGGGAGAAAGACCTGAACAAACACATTAGCATGCTTAACTCCTTGCCATGTGATGCCCTTTGTCACCTGGGACTCTGCAGAGTCCCCACCAGCAAAATACCCATACCAGATGGGACCCTCTGACCTTACAGTTCTCAGCCTCCACAATTACAAGAAAGGAATTCTTTTTCTTTAGAAAGTGCTCAGTTTCGGATATTATAAGCCACAGAAAATGGACTAATGCAAAAAATTGGTACTTAGAAGCGGGTATTGCTGATCATACCTGAAAACAAGGAAGCAGTTTTGGAATTAGGCAATGAACAGAGACTGGAAGAACCTGGAAAAAGCTTAGATTCTAATGAGGGCTTTGAAGACACGAAGACTTGGGGAAGTTTGGATTTCCTCAGAGATTGGGTAAGTGGTCCTAACCAGAATGTGGTAGAAATGCTGCTGCTCAACTGGGCGCATATGGCTGCTGCCCAAGAGGAAGTCAAAGCCCCAGAGGGGACAGCAGGGTCTAGAGCAGAGAGAGTTTATTCTGCATAGTGCTAAGCAGGGAGATGGGGCGAATTGCTCAGACCTGGCTCACTGACAATCTGGCAGGCAGGGTTTTTAAGGATAGTCTGACAGGCAGGGGATTAAGTGGTTTTGCTAATTGGATAAGTTTGGGGGAAAATTATAGGGATGTGGAAATCATCTTCATGTGTTGTTTTAGCTCCTGGGGTCACAAATTCAGGTGAGTTGGTGGTTTCTTGGTATGGGTGGGGTAAACCAATCCACCAGAATGCAGGGCCTGGTAGCTTAGAAACTATTTTTAGGGTTCCAAAAGGTGCTGTTGTCTACAGAGAAAATTAAGAATCTTTATAACCACCAGCTGTGACTCCAGAGTAGTGATTATAGAGAAGCAAATAAGGAGACAGTGGTTGATTATTGTCATTTTTTAGCTAAGCCTGTTCTTTTATTGAGTTTTAGGGGCCTTACTTTAGTACTTGCCTTCTACTCCTTTGTCAGTTTGTAAGGGAAGTTTCAGAAATACAAATAGCATTCTGATGAGGTCTCAAAAAGAACTGAGGAATAAAGTATTGGAAAGTAAAGGCCATCTTTATTATAAACTGGCAAAGAGCTTGGCTGAACTTTTGTCCATGCCTGGAGGGTTTTGTGAAAGGGTGAACTTGAGAGTGGTAAACTATGGTACCTGGCAAAGGAAGTTTCTAAACAAATAATAAAAGCACCTGCATGGGTACTTTTGGCTACTTATACTGAAATTTGGGAGCAAAGAAATAATTTAAAGACAGAATTTCTAATTTAAAGGGAAGCAGCGAAGAGAGATTTGGAAAATTCTCAGCCTCACCAGTAGAGTGAAAAAGCGTATTTCAGAGAGAAAATGAAGGGTGTAGCCCAGCATTTTGCTAAAGAGATCAGCTCCAGTAGAAGATAGCCAGGTGCTGTTCCTTAAGGCCAGGGCAGGAAAGACCCTAAAGGCATTTTAGAAATCTTCAAGGCTACTCCTCCCATCAGAGGCCCAGATTTCTGGGAAGACAGAATGGTGTCAGGAGACAAGCCTGGGGCCAGGGCCACCTTGAGACTCTGCTCTAAGTACCCTGCCACAGCACTCTACAGCCACCTCAGCTATAGCTAACATGGTCCAAGTTGTAGTTCAAACTACACTTCAGAGATACAAGCCACAGTTGTTGGTGGCATCAAAATGGTGCTAATTCTGCACCACTTTGCAGAATTAGTACCACTAAGTTTGCAGCAAGAAAGGCTCCACTTGGATTTGAAAGGATATATGGACAGCCTGGGGGCCCAGACAGAGACTTGGTGTTGGGTGGAGCCACTGCAGAGATCCCCCACTACGGCAATGCTGAGCAGAAACATGGGGGAGTCCCCACGAGGATGAGGCCTACTACATCCATGGGCATGGAACCACCACCGAGACCCCAGAACTGCAGAGTTAATAGCACACAATGCCAGTCTGAGAGAGCTAGGTAGAATGTGTGGGGGTCCAACCTTAACTACTATCAGAGGATGCCAGATGTGGAGTCAAAGGAGAATATTCTGGAGTCATAATTTCTAATGTTTGCTCTCAGATTTCACATTTTCTTGGGACTGTCACCCTTTTCTTCTTGCCCATCTCTCCTTTTTGGTATGAGAATGTGTACCGCATGCTTGTCCCCCCATTGTGTCTAGGAAGTAGATATGTGGTTTTGATTTTGTGGGCTGACAGATTAGATTTTAGACTTCGGACTTTTGAGTTGGTGCTGGAACAATGGTGTGGGGATGGATATATTTATATATGAGAAGGCATGAGTTTTAGGGTGCCAGCTGGGGTGTTATGATTTGAATTCTCCAAAACTCATGTTGACGTGTTCTCCCCAATGTGACAGTGTTGAAAAGTAGAGGTTAAATAAGGTGATTGGCTCATGAGTTTTCTTCCCTCTGGAATGAATTAACGTACTCATGGTTTAAGGGATTACTGGTTTATCATGAGAGGAGAAATGGTGGCTTTATAAGAACAGCAAAAGATACATGATGGAGCACACACTCCCCTCACCACGTGCTACCCTGAACTGCCTTGAGACTCTGCAGAATCCTCACCAACAAGAAGGCCCTCATCAGATTTGGCCCCTTGACCTTGGACTTCTCAGCCTCCATAACTATTACAAACAAATTTATTTTTTAAAATAAATTATCCATTTTCAGGCATTTTGTCACAAGCAACAGAAAATGAACTAATGTAACTATTTTTCCACAATATCCTATTTAAACCTGAAGATATTTCTCTTTAGCATTGTGCCAATAATAGATGTGTCTTTCCTAAGAAACTGCCAGGATTAGGTAGGGAACACATTCTAAATCTTGTAACCAATCTTATTTCCCTCTTTGCATTGCCTGTTCGAATGCTTACAGCTAAATGTGTAGTTCACCGGCATATTTGTAGCCCTCTGCACCCTTCTCTTGGCATGCTCACTCCCCAATAGGCTTCCCCTTTGGCTTTCTACTCACATTTCCCCTCTGTTTTAGCTTATTTTTTTTTTTATCTAATTACATTTTATTTCTACCTTGCTATGTAGGATATATCCGTGTAAGTCACCTTTAATCTTTTTTGGAGTATTTATAAATGAAAAAAAGAAAAGAACAGAAACAGTTCTGAGCACCATTTGGAGTTTTCTAATAAAATGGGCAAAATCTGGACAGAAGACAGAGAGTTGGCTGTATCTGCTAATGAGAGCCAGGGTATCACCAGGACAGACAGCTGCCTTCCTGAGTGCCAGGGGTTATTCCTACCCACTGGCTTCTTATTTATCTTTGAAGCTCTATGTCTATTTAAGTTCAACTTTTCACAGTCTTCTGCTGGTTCCACATTTGGGATAAATTCAAATCAGAGCCCAAGTTTGGAATGGATTCAGAGCAATCCTTAAATCTATTCTACTTTGTACAATATACACCTGCTTGCCTCACCTGCTTGAAGACTGTGTTATTAGATGACCAATTAATGAGCACTTGCTCAAATTCAGACACTGACCTAGAGCACAAGAAAACAATTTGGCCCCAACTTGATTCTGTAATTTTTTTTCCATATTTCTCCCTGAGGCTCCAGACAAACTAATTCGTGTCTTTGAAACATGCCTTGTGATTTCTGAGCCCTCTGTCCTGTCTCTCCTATTAACTTCACCCAAATTAAGAACACTAGCTTATATTTATCAAACAACTTAGTTGCCAGGTATTTGTGAATCACTTTACCAACTTACTTAATCTTTGCATTGATCATATATAGCAGAACTATAATAATCCCCATTTTACAAATGAAGAAACTGAATCCCTTTCATGTCTGTGTTACACTTTATACCTGGCTGTGTTGGAAATACCTGCATAAGTTACCTTTAATGCTTTGTGAAATGTTTACAAGTGAAACATTAAAAGAACAGATATAATTCTGTTTGCAGAGGGAGCTGGAATTTCAACCCATTCAGCCATATTCTCCAGCCCATACTCTCAGACACTGTACCTTTGGTCCTCAACTCTAGATATACCTTAGTATTCCTCATGGAGCTTTAAAAAAAACTACAAACGCCCAGGTTCTACCCTACCCCAATTAAATAAAAATTCGTAGTGGTGTGTCCAAGACAGTGATATTTTAAAGTGGGTGATTCTAATGTGCAGCCTAGGGGGAGATTCACTGTACTCCTCATTTCTTTTCATTGTTGTTATTTATTAATTAATTTATTTTTAATTTCAGGTTAATGAGAGGATACAAACAACCAAATCACAATATTTGAATTTGTTAGGTAGAGTTGTTTGCTGTGTCCTGTACCCAAAATGGGTGCCAGGCACCCCTATATTGTACCCATTCAGTAGGAGCACCCCAAACTCACCTCCACTTTTTCCTCTCCCTTGTTCCCTCTCCCCTCAATTTGAATTGAAATGAGATTTTCTCCTATGTGGGCATGCATCAGATCATCTGTTGGCTTCATGTTAGTATTGAGTACATTTAATATTTGCTTTTCCATTCTTGTGATACTTTACTAAGAAGAATGCATTTCAACTCAATCCAGGTTAACTCAAAAGATGTGAAGTCACTATATGTTTTATGGCTGAATAGTATTCCATGGCACACATACACTGACTATTTGTCAATCCATTCCTGAGTTGATGGGCATTTAGATTGTTTCTACATCTTGGGGACTATAAATTGATCTGCAATAACAATGTAGTGCATATGTCCTTATGATAAAATGACTTTTTTTGTTCTGAATAGATGCCAAGTAGTGGAATTATGGGGTCAAATGGGAGATCTAATTTGAGTTCTTTGAGGATTCTCCATACTTTCCCCAAAGAGACTGTATTAGTTTGCAGTCCCCCCGGCACTGTAAAAACGTTCCTCTCTCTCCACATCTGTGCCATCTTCAACTTTGGGAATTTGTGATGTGGGCTAATCTTACTGGGGTTAGGTGATATCTCAGAGTGGGTTTGATTTGCATTTCTGTGATGATTAGGAATGATGAACATTTTTTCATACTCCTCACTTCTATCATAGAGCACTGCTTCTTTCATGGTTAAGACATCTTGATCCCAGGCCTTTTCCTTTTTTCTCCATTATTGGAATCAACTTTCCCCTTGCCCTAGTGATCCCTGGTGAAACACCAAAACCTTCCCTCAAGAACCTTGGAATATTCTCCTAGACATCTACACCATGCACATTTGCACAGTCACATGACTAATAAGATGCTAAGGTTTCCTACAGGAGGCACTTCTTCCATAATCTTCATGTAGTTTTTGCCAGGAAACTGTGATGTAACTTTGTTGTCCTAACTATCAGCATGGACCCACATCCTCTCTGCCACTTCCTAAAGATGGGGTCCAAGTATAAGGAATGGCATTTATATTTGAAGCACTTGAATTCTCATGCTATATACATCCAAACACAAATTTAAGTATGTAATTCATCTGCACAAAACTTTTCAGTACCAGCTTCCATTACTCTTCGATAGAGTTTCAGCACCTTCCTATGGCCACTGGGCTGCTGCGTGAACTCACTCCTAATGACCACACTGTCCTCACCTCTTTCTACACCAATCTCACTCTTCTCTCTGCTCAGGTACATTGAATTCTCCCATCAGGTTCCTTGTTGATGCTGGACTTTCCCATATGCTGTCCCTTCTTCTTTGACTAATCTATCCCATCCTCTTATCTGGTCACTTAGAGACTCAGTTTGGAGTGTTCATTTTACTGGGAAGCCATCTAGACCCCCTGTCTTCCTATAATTTATTTAGTACCTTCATCTCTGCTCTCAGAGCACTCTGGGCTTAGACACATCACACAACTTTGTAATCACTCATTTACTTGTCAACTCCTCTGAACT
This sequence comes from Galagoides demidoff, assembly GCA_963574575.1. Classification (NCBI taxonomy): domain Eukaryota; kingdom Metazoa; phylum Chordata; class Mammalia; order Primates; family Galagidae; genus Galagoides; species Galagoides demidoff. Next base: position 9,189 of record CAUYQV010188578.1, read on the forward strand.
TTAGAATCATTAGAGCAGGAATCATCTCCTGCTGGTCACTCCATCTCTGATGCTCAGCACCAAAGGGGATAGGTAAGGATTTGTGGAGTGAATCTTCTGATTTGGGCATTTTCTTAGGCCTTTTATGTATCATTTTTTGTTCAGTCAGGAGGCAGAAATAGACATGCTTCTCTTGAATTCCACAGATACTGCAAGATGAAATTCTCAAAAATGACAACTTGTAGACAAATGGTGTTAACTTTGAAATGTGTACCCAAGATGTCAGTTGGTCAGGAGGCTGGCAGAGCCATTTGTGGAGTTTCCCCATCTGAATGATTATGGAGGATATTGAGTAATTCTATCCTTGATCAAAAGTTATATGTTAATTCATCGTGATGTGTTTTGTCCATTTGGAAAATTGGAAATGGTCAAAGACAGACAAATGTCTGCTTGAATTCATTTCTGTTTGTATCAAAATATATGCAAAAATTCTTAGTATATGAACATAAGGAAGGAGGTAGGCACTATCAAGCTTTTCAATGTACTTTTAAACAGACATTTTAAGTGTTGGATTCTATTGTTAGACCTGTTTATTTTCAGTTTCTGGTAAGTAGCAGCCAAGAGAATATTTACATTATCTTCTATTTCTTATAACAAGTTCATAGCCAGAAGAGGCTGTATGTAGACAGAAGAACACAGGTAGCAGAGGAATCTTCCTCAGAACAATCCCTTAATTGCTGCAAAAACTTAGTCCACACCAATCTTTTGTTATCCAATCACTGCAACACTAGCAACTCAAACTAACACAACATAAAAACTTAAGTTGATTTTGGAGCATATAAATGCTTAAGAGAGTTAACTGCCATTTCAACAATTTCAGGATTGTTGACAGAGATTATTATATGCTCTATAGAATTTAAAAACAAAACACCCAGCTTTTGACTTGCCCCTGGTAATACCAGGTCTTCATTTTCACTCTGATATCCTTATATAGAAAAATGAACATGTAGATAGTCCAGCTGAGTCTGTAGACACGAACACTTAGGCCTAAAGAACATCCTATTCTGCATAAACAACACTCAGATGCAAGTCTGGGAACTGTTCCTGTTCTGTCTTCATTTGTCCATGTTAATAGGAGAGAACCCCCAAGATTGTCTACCAAATCTCTCATATTAATTATCTCAATTTTTAGAATATTTATTAAGCCCTCATTCTGTGCTAAGTGATCCACATGAATTTCCTCAAATAATCCTCATGATTACCTGTGATGTTGTTATAGTTCCCTTTCCCAGATTTGAAAACTGAGGCTTAGGATCACAGAAGAGCTGAGATTAGAAGATATATATCTGTCTGATATACGTCACACCTAGGTACAAAAGGCATGAATTGTTTGATTATGAGGCATCTGCTAGGTATGGGCCTACTGCTGTGAACTTTGCCATTGTGTAACATCTGTTGTACAGTGGTGAAGTTAGCACTGAAATGTAAGTGGGAATTGTATTCCAAAAAGGGAAGAACAAAATGCCTGATAGCCTGAATCTGGAGGATGTAGGTTAGTTCCTAAGTATGATAAAGACTTTAGGCAGGTGACTGTGACTGTGAGGGCTGCTTTGGCGCTGGCTGCTGCGGGAGCTGGAGCTGGAGCTTTCCGGGGTTGGTCATGACCGGCTACAGTCTGTGAACGTATAATATGCAGTGTTGCACAAGTGGAGGCTTTTGCCACAAGTTGTGTGAGAAACTTGATAGAAGTTATGTGTGAGGGCATCTTGACTTTCACGCTTTTGCTAAGGACTGTCCAGAGTGTTTTTGGTGGCTGGTTGGAACTGTCTGAAACAAAGTCTTCTTGGTTCCTCTGTCTGTACAAAAGATTAAACTCTACAGAAGAATGCAATCAAGTGATGGCTTTTTTTTTTACAATTTGAATATGGAGGCCACAGGAACAGATGAAGTTGATAAATTTGTATCTGCTCGGAACAACATATATAGTTGGGTATTAAAAACAAAGATGTATTTTAGTAGAAATTCCCTTGTATTACTACTTGCAAAATGTTACTATTTTAAATATGAAGATGAAAGTGGAATGTTATCTGCAAGATCAGGATGTACAATAGAAGATCGTGTAATTGTGGGAAATATAAAAGAATTTCATAAGGATTTTATTTCTAGAATATGGCTGACTTACAGAGAAGAATTTCCTCAAATAGAAGGCTCAGCTTTGACAATAGACTGTGGTTGGGGTGTACATTGAGAATTGGTCAGATTCTGTTGGCTCAAGGACTCATACTACACTTTCTTGGTAGAGCTTGGACCTGGCCTGGTGCTTTGAATATTGAAAATTCAGACACTGAATCATGGACTTCCCACATTGTAAGAAAAATTTACTGAATCATTTGAAGCATCGCTTTCAGGGGAAAGAGAACTCAAAACCCCAAAAATTTCTCTGAAGGAAACAATGAGGAAATATTCTGATGATTCTGAAATGTGAAATGAAATTTATCACAGGAAAATCATCTCTTGGTTTGGTGATTCCCCCTTGGCTTTCTTTGGCTGTCATCAACTAATAGAATATAGAAAGAAATCTGGGGAAAAAGTGAGAGATTGGTATGGACCAGCTGTGGGTTGCACACATTTTAAGAAAAACAGTTGCAGAAGCAAAACATTCTGATTTACAAGGAATAACTATTTATGTTGCACAAGATTGTACAGTTTACAATTCTGATGTAATTGATAAGCAGAGCGCTTCCAGGACCTCTGATAATGCAGAAGACAAAGCTGTTATTATTCTGGTTCCTGTTAGACTTGGTGGAGAAAGAACCAACACTGACTACTTAGAGTTTGTAAAGGGTATTTTAAGCCTTGAATATTGTGTGGATATTATAGGGGGCAAACCTAAACAGTCACATTACTTTGTAGGATTTCAAGATGACAGTCTGATTTACATGGATCCTCGTTACTGCCAACCTTTTGTAGATGTCAGCGTAAAAAATTTCCCTCTTGAGATATTCCACTGCCCTTCTCCCAAAAAGATGTCATTTCGAAAAATGGATCCAAGCTGTACAATAGGATTTTATTGTCAAAACATTCAGGACTTTGAACGAGTATCTGAAGAAATCACCAAGAAGCTGAAAATTTCTTCCAAGGAGAAATATCCCTTATTTACTTTTGTAAATGGTCATTCCAGAGACTATGATTTTATATCTACTACAACCAATGAAGACCTTTTCACAGTGGATGAAAAGATTAAACAGATTTAGCACAGAAGAGTTTGTATTGCTTTAAAGATTAGCACGTTTGTGCTCGATGAGAAGAACTCCTTTGAAAGAGGAAAAATGAAGAGAAATGAGAAACAAGTATACTTGAAACTTCTTATTTTCACAAATATCTTACATGTTCTTTAATTTCTATGTTCTTTATCAAAAGAACATTTGAAAATACACAAGTTTGAAATATTTTCTACAAGAGAAATGATTTAATGCAGGGGTCCTCAAACTTTTTAAACAGGGGGCCAGTTCACTTGTCCTTCAGACCCACCGTCCCTCCAGACTGTGGGCCCTGGGATGAGTCAGCTGCTAAGCAGGATAGGCAGTGGTGGCAAAACCACCCGGCAGGCCGGATAAATGTCCTCCGTGGGCTGCATGTGGCCCAGGCTGTAGTTTGAGGACGCCTGATTTAATGAATCTTTCTCTCTAATAAATGTCAAGTGATTCTCATTGCTTTCCTATCTCCCTACAATTTGCTAATGATAACTCGACCTTAACTATCAGCCTTTTATCTTCAGAGTCTTTCACCTGAGTCCATTCATCTCCTAGAAGTTTTATGATATTGGTCCCCTGCCCTCAAATACCAGAATCATCAAATAGTTTCAAAAATCTCAGCTTGTATTGATGGCCAGAAGACCAGAGAGTGAATCTTTACTGCTGCCCAGACTGCTATTAATGTAACCAAAGGATGCTTTTGGATATATCTTGATAATTAAGCAGTGTTCATTAGCTCTAATAAGCACACAGTTCTATAAGCAGAATTATACATTCAGGTAATACTTAGTAGTATGATTTTATAATGACTCTTCATTGTGCTTGTTGTTTGAACCCTCTATAAAGAGTGACTATGTACTGGTTTTCCCCATAAACTTAAAGGTTATATTATTAATAACTTCATCCAATCAAATCAGATAAAGGCAATTATAAAATAGTAGTAGTGTTTGTTTCCTGTCATAAAAGTGAAATTTTATGGAAACTCAACATATTATGTAGTTTTAAAATCTAAAGTACTAAGAAAGACATCACCAGATGTTCCTCTGTGTAATTTTTTTTGCTGTTTGTACGAAGCACTATAGTGTGTTGAAAAGCTGGGACCCTCTAGAAGGTGAATGTACCTTAAGTCTATTATGTGTTACTTGAAGACAAATTTGTGATACAAAAGTACAAGAGGCAGGATTATAAAATAAATAATAAAGATGTGAGAAGATATAAAAAAAGACTTTAGGCAATAAGAAGGAAGATCTTTTAGTAATCAAGGCAAAGGGGGACAGTGGTTTGAGCTTGGTTACTGGAAATAGGGATGGAAAAAAAGAAAAATATTGGAGAGATGTTTTGCAGTAGAATCAAAGAGGTCTAATAATAGGAGCCATGAGGAAGTAAGAAAAGGCAAAGATGCTTCCCGAAGAGGCTAGCTTGAATAAGGAGTAGATACAGGTGCTAGTCACTGACACGGAAGCTGTGACCAAGTGCCAGGCTGATGAGAATGTGTGCTTCATTTTGAGTATACTGGATTTGAGATTTCTTTGAGAAATCCAAATAGAGATATCTAATAACTGCGTAAATAAAAAAAACCCTGCAGTTCATAAGAATGGCTTAGGCTAGATGCATGGACTCAGGAGCCGTTTGGATTACTGACGTCATGAACAAACATAAAGTAACCTAGAGAGTGTGTATGGTGACAGGAGGCAGCCCTGATGTGGAGGCTGAGAGAGGAGAGGTCTGGGGTGCTTCAGTTTGGGCCTAATGTGCTCCATCTTCAAGGAAATGCTGCTCACTCTTAGTTCCTTTTTGAATCCCACCATGCACATGAGAGCTTTCACTCTCAAGATGCTTGTCTGTGCCAATACAAGCTTAGAAAATGAGTGACTTTGAGATGTAGGAATATTGTACTTCAGATTTAACCCATATAAGACATTAATGGACCTGATGTCAGCCTGGGCCCTCACTTGGACTAAGATGAGAAGATGAAGTCCTCAGTGTCTTCACTTCTGGATGTAAGCACAGCACCTTTAGCTGGTCTGATGGGGTACCAGCTTTTGGGGTACATCATGATTCAGTCTCTTTGTTTCTCTG
>CAUYQV010188579.1:0-45102 GCA_963574575.1 Galagoides demidoff
CCCCTGGGTAGAGTGCTGTGGCATCACAGCTCACAGCAACCTCCAACTCCTGGGCTCAAGTGAGTCTCCTGCCTCTGCCTCCCAAGTAGCTGGGACCACTGGCGCCCGCCACAATGCCTGGCTATTTTTTGGTTGCAGCCATCATTGTTGTTCAGTGGGCCCAGGCTGGATTTGAACCCGTCACCTTAGCCACTTGAGCCACAGGCGCTGAGCCAAATCTTCAACATTTTGATGAGAAAAAAATTGGCAACTTCTAAAAAATGATCATCTGAACTGCTTATTCTAATGCAGTTTACATAGTAACTAAAAGTTAGCCTCTCTGCTGCTGTTTCTCATGTTATGTGGAATGCAGAATTCAAAAAGAAGAAATAAAGATATTGTGAGCCGTGGCCTTCTGCAGCACTTTCTGGTGCCACATATAAGCTCACCAGGATCCAGTCCTGGGATTTCCCAGCCAACACAGGAGGAAGACAATAGCCTAAGCCCATTGTCTGGTGGGGCCTGCAACGATCTCTACAATTACAGACCCCACATGTCTAGGAAGAAGTTTGGAAACTGGCTGTCCACTGACTTGCACAATATCCCTACCCCATGAAGAGTTAGACCAGCTAAAGGACATCAACACTAACAGACAAAACATAAGCCCTTCCCCAGTGTTAGGTACAACTGTGGTCACTCACCTACGTTTTATTCTGTGTGAGGCATGATGCTAAGTGCTTTGTGTATAGCATCTCACTTAGTTCCTCGCCATGAATGCCCAGAAAATGGGCATTAATCTTCCCATTTCACAGGGGAAGAAACAGAGGATTGCAGGGGATGAAATGACTTGCTCCAAATTGCCCAGCTGGAAAGCGGTGGTGCTAGCAAGTCCAAGTCTGGCCCAAGGGTACCTCAGAGAAGACAGGGGCTGCCCGTGGTCCTTTGGTATTGGTGCCCAGACTCAAAGCTCAAACTGCTTGGCAGAAAACTTGGGACCTTGCTCAGTCCTAACTAGCTCTTTTATCTTTTCCTAAAATGTGTTTGGTGGAAGAATTGTACTGCAAGATATCCACAGAGGAATGGGATCTAGAAGCAAAACATGGAGGTACCGCGATGGAAATTCCTCTCTTGAAGAGTCACTTTATGCAGTAGCATCTTAAAGGTTCTGGGAAGTCTAACATTAAGGAAACACTATCTAACTTAGTGTTTCCTACACTGATTTGAATACAGAACCTTTTTTTTTGTTCCAGAAAATCTATTAATAACCCTTGACATTTTTATTCTGCAGAATACATCTTGAAAAATGGTGACTTAGAACATTCTTTGGGCTCTCTTTTTGGATTCCTACTGTTATGTTCCAACAGTTCTTGTATCTTTTTAAATATCACACTGCTTGGATCAAGCTGGAGTTTGTTCCATCTCTTTGGACACAAGGCCTGCTCTAAGAGTTAATTCTGTGCTCCAAACCCATCCAGATCCTATATCCTTACTCCACCCCTGTGATTCCATGTTGCCTAGGTCCCAATCAAAATGCAAATAAACCCATGTAAGTTACAACAAACACGGATGTCCAGATCAAGGAGAAAGTAAGAGAAAGATGATAGGAACAGAGGAAGATAGAATAAAAAGGAATAAAAAGCTATGATTCAGTTTTTCTGTTTGAAAACTTAACCAGTTCCTTAATGACATATGATAGTGTACAGAATGTATTTGCAAACTTTCTTATTTTGGAACCATTTCTAAAAGGCTTAACTATGTTTTTATGTATAGAATTGCAAACTCAAAATTAGAAAAATTCTGTCTTCCACAGCAGGGATGTCATTCAGTGAAGTAAGTCCTATCATTCAGCTGCACGGAGCACAGATTTTCTGTAGAGACAATAACTAGCTCATTTATTCATTCATCAAGTATTTATTGAGCACTAAGTGCTATGATTTGTTCTATGTACTTAAATACATTAAAAATATTATGTAACAAAAGGCAATAACTACTGTGGAAAAATATAGGGTGTCCTAAAAGTGTCCCATAAAGTCAACATATAGAGAGAAAACAGAAAATTATAGCTAAACGTATGTTTATTTACAAAATATTAATTTACAATAATTAATTACAATTTTACAAAATATTTACAAAATAGTCTGTATGTGTTGGCCACCTTTTTGTGAACTTGTGTAAATAAAGATAATTTCGCTATGATTTCCATTTTCCCGATGGGTGGCAACTTCCTGGACGACTTTTAGGACCTCCTGTAGACGTAAACAAGCTGAGGAGGCACCATCCCTCTTAGAGGAAGTCTACAAATCACACTATGAAATGTGAGCAAAGATTTAAAGGAATTGAGGAACTGAGTACCTGATGTATTTTTATAGCCACGACTATCTATGTATTTTACAGCCACAAGCCATCCTCTTTTATTCTCCTATTGTTCCCCGATTTTTTTTTAAACTAAGTCTTTTCAAATACTTTGTTTTAAAAAACATGGATATTCAAATGATTCAGAAAAGTAAAAATAAGAAAGCACAGGTGACCTGAAACGTTACCCTAGGTTATAATTTTGGTGAAAATCTCACTATCTTTCTCTATGCACATTAACACATACTTGTAATTTTGTCAAATGTGAGAGCACAGCTATCTTCTTGATATACTGATTTCTTTTCTTTTGGATGTAAGAAAGCAGTGTGATTGCTGCTTGTTTTATTTTTAGTTTTTTTTTTTTTTTAGACAGAGCCTCAAGCTATCCCCCTGGGTAGAGTGCCATGGCATCACAGCTCATAGCAACCTCCAACTCCTGAGCTCAAGTGAGTCTCCTGCCTCAGCCTCCCAAGTAGCTGGGACCATAGGCGCCCGCCACAACGCCTGGCTATTTTTTGGTTGCACCCGTCATTGTTATTTGGTGGGGCCCAGGCTGGATTTGAACTTGTCACCTTAGGTGTATGTGGCTGGTGCCTTAGCCACTTGAGCCACAGGAGCCGTGCCTTAGTTTTAGTTTTTTGAGGAACCTCCATACTGTTTTCCATAGTAGTTGCACTAATTTACGATCCCACTAATAGTATATGAGGGCTTTAAAAACTATATTCTCATAGGTACTCATAAGTTTTTAAAAGTCAAAATGATAAGTCAGGTACAGTGGCTCACACTTGTAATCCTAGCCCTCTAGGAGGCCAAGACAGGTGGATTGCTTGAGCTCGAGAGTTTGAGACCAGTATGAGCAAGAGCAAGACCCCATCTCTACTAAAAATAGAAAAATTAGCCAGGTATTGTGGTGGGCACCTGTAGTCCCAGCTACTTGGGCCCTGAGGCATGAGGATTGCTTGAGCCCATGAGTTTGAGGTTGCTGTGAGTTATGATGATTCCATGGTACTTTAGCCTGGGCAACAATGTGAGACTCTGTCTAAAAAAAAAAAAAAAAAAGTCAAAATGATATAAAAATACATGTATTAAAAAATTTCACTCCTATTTTTATGAGTAGCCACACTTTTCTCCATAATAAAAGGGGTTTGTTATATGTCCTTCTAATACTACTTTACATACATATAGCAAATACAGATGTATATTATTCTCTCCCACTGTTATACAAAAGGTTACATAATATACACTGTTCTACATTTTGCTTTTTCTTTTAACACTAGGGAGACCTTTTTCATATTAGTGCAGAGACCCCTTTTCAGATCGAGATCTTTGATATATGGATGTACCACTATTGATAAATGGCTCCACTATTGAGTCATTTGGCCTCAGTCAGTCTTTTTTTTTTGAGACGGAGCCTCAAGTTATCCCTCTGGGTAGAGTGCCATGGCATCACAGCTCATAGCAACCTCCAACTCCTGGGCTCAAGCGAGTCTCCTGCCTCCGCCTCCCAAGCAGCTGGGACCACAGGCACCCGCCACAACGCCTGGCCATTTTTCGGTTGCAGCCATCATTGTTGTTTGGTGGGCCCGGGCTGGGGATTCGAACCCGCCACCTTAGGTGTACGTGGCTGGCGCCTTAGCTGATTGAGCCACAGGAGCCGAGCCCAGATGTCTTACACTGTCATTACATTCTGTTTGTAATGTAACTCAAGGCATTTCATACACTCTTTTTGGTTGTTAAAAAAGTTTTATTGAGGGCAGTACCTGTGGCTCAATAGGGTAGGGTACTGGCCCCATATGCTGGAGGTGGCAGGTTCAAACCCAGCCCCAGGCAAAAAAAAAAGTTTTATTGAATTTTGGGGTCGCAAATAGGGTTTTCCTGTGTAAATATTAGCTGAAGTGCTGCTTTGAGAGATACATATGTTGTATGATACCCCTACTGGGGTGTTAAATGCAGGGGGTAACTTAGTAGGGAAACATGGTCCAGGAGAGCTTCTGTGAAGTACACCTGTAGCAGCTTACTTACAAAGTTAGTTGAAGAACTTTTCCTCTTTTTCTCTTCTCTGAAAATTTTCATGTGATGTCAGAATTTTTCTTCATTAAAATAAGCATACTTTGAGGTGGAAGGATCCCTTGAGCCCAGGAGTTAGAGGCTGCAGAGAGCTGTGGTCAGGTTTCAGAGAGCAATGATTGGCCCACTGCACTCCAGCTGGGGAGACAGAATGAGACCCTGTCTCAAAAAACAACCCCCCACCTCAACTCACATTTAAACTATCTGTGTCTAGTATTTTCTTTGTGCAAAGATTTTAAGCTGTTGAATTCCTTTAATGGCCTAGAACCATCCAGGTTTTCTAGTTCTTTAGCCAGTTTTGGTAAATTAAATTTCATAGAAAAGTGTCTATTACTCCCATGTTTTTAAATTTGTTGGCAGACAGTTGTTCATTATATTATTTGATGGTCTCTGTCTTCCAGGCTGGAGTGCAGTGGCCCAGTTATAGATTATTGCAACCTTGAATTCCTGGGCTCAAGTGAGGCTCCTGCCTCAGCCTCCAGAGTAGCTGGGACTATAGGTGTGGGCCACCATGTCAGGCTACTTTTTAAATTTTTTTAGAGACAAAATCTTGCTATGTTGTCAATGATAATCTCAATCCTCTGGCCTTGAGAGAGCCTCCCATCTCATCCTCTCAGGGTGTTGGGATTACAGGCGTGAGCCTTCCCCCCAGTTACGTTTTTTTTTTTTTTCATTTCTAATGTGTATCAAAAAATTGCTAATTTTATTAGTAATGATTTTGTATTTTATTTTATTATTATTTTTTGACACAGAGTCTTACTTTGTTGCCCTCAGTAGAGTGCTGTAGTGTCATAGCTCATAGCAACCTCAAACTCTTGGGCTCAAAGCCTCTTTCCTTGGCCTCCCTAGTTGCTAGGACTACAGCAACCTGTCACAACACCTGGCTATTTTTTTTAGAGATGGCATCTGGCTCTTGTTCAGGCAGGTCTCCAAATCCTGAACTCAGGTGATCCACCCTCCATGGCTTCCCTGAGTGTTAGGATTATAGGTGTGAGCCACCATGCCCGGCCATGATTTAGTATTTTAAACTTTTATTGATACTATCTTTTCTATTGGCACAATTTATATCCAAAATTTTTCACTTTGACAATAATAAATCTGTCCATTTTTGTTAAGTTATCAAGTTATTTTTTTAGTTCAGATTTACAAATATTTGAGGGAGCTACTTATGCTCGCACAGCAACATTCCTTTTTGTTCTAATTTTTAAACAGCAGTAGAGTCCTTTTCATGCTTTATTATTATTATCATGTCCTTTTTATACTCCTGTAGATTTATTTATTTGTGTGCTTTCCTACATTCCTGCTGAATCTCTTGTAGTTTTAGAAGAATCATGTAAATAATATGTAAAAAGAACATTAAAGAAAATTATCTTTACTGGGGGTATTTGATTTTAAAATTTTGTTTGAAATTGTTATATATTCTTGAATGTAAAAATACCAGAATCCTGAACAGTTACTACTTATGCAAGAATTACCGTGTAATTTGGATATATGTATATCCAAAGTAAAAGCAAATTATTTAGAAATAGCGGCCACTATATAATTGCAGCAAAACAAAAAACTAATGCTTATCCTAAAGCCCAGAGTACTTTGTAAAGAATGTTCAGTGGGGCTCTAAAGCTTGCTGTGAGTCAGGATGAACTGGAGGATCGAGGTGTGAATGTGCTCAGATGCCCTGATAGCATAGGTCATTGCAATATCATGTAAGTAGTTTATATCACATTTACATTTACATAAGATTTACCAGCTTATATCACATTTACATTATTAATTCATTTTATTTCTTCTAATATTATTATGTTATGTCCCAAAATGCTCAAATATTTTATAATATTTTACCTATTAATTGTCCACATTGGTATGTACCAATATTTGGTTCTAAGTATTTTTGTGGTTTCTTCTTTGACTGTTGAGTTAGAAATATATTTGTAATTTTAAATGCATGGATTTTTTTGAGTGTAGTCTTTTTGTTATTTATTTTCAATATTAAATTATAAGTAATAAAACTAAAAGATTCTGATTATTTGAAATTTGTTTTCTCTATGTCCTAACATGTGGTCAGTTTTTATAAATGTTCTCATTCCTTTATCTGTTGTGTGTTATGTTCTTTGAATCTAGCTTATTAACCATATGGACTAAACCTTCTATATCCTTACTGACTTATCATCTGTTTAATCCATCAGTTATTGCATGTTTTAAAGTCTTCCATTATGACAATGGATTGATTAATTGCTCCTTGTATTTCTGTCATATTTTGCTTTATATATTTTGAAATCATATTATTAATTGTATCCATATTTCTACAATTGATGTATCTTCCTAATTAATTAAATATTCTATTGATATATAATCTTTTGATCTGGTAATTTTTCTTTTTATAATTAAGTGTAAAAATTTGATACATAATTATGCATATGTAGGGTACATAGTGATAATGTATAGTGATCAGATCAGAGTAATTAGGTTATTTATCAGTAATTAGCCTGTCTCAAACATTTGTCACTTCTTTGTGTTGGGAACATTCAATGTCTCCTTCTAGCTTTTTGTACCTATATAATACCATATATATTATCACTCTAGTTATCCTATAGTGCTATAGAGCCGTAGAACTAACTCCTCCTATCCAGCTATAATTTTGTATTCTTTAACAAATCTCTTCCTATCTCCCCCTTACTTCTACCTTTCCCATTCTCTAGAATCCTCTATTCTACTTTTTACTTCTACCAGATCATTTTCAGCTTTCACATAATAGGGAGAACGTAAGGTGTTTAACATTCTGTTCCCGGTTTATTTTACTTAATGTAATGTTCTCCAGTTCCACCCAAGTTGCAGCAAATGACAGTGTTTCATTCCTTTTTGTGGTTGAATAGTATTCTGTTGTGTATATAGCACATTTTCTTACCCATTCTTCTGTTACTGGATGATAGATATGGTTGGTTCCATATCTTGACCATTGTGAACAGTGCGACAGTAAACACAAGGATACAAATGTCTCTTCCATACACCAATTTCCTTTCCTTTGGATATATACCCAGTAGTGGGATTGCTGGATTGGATGGTAGTTCTGTGTGTAGTTTCCTGAGGCACCGCCATACTGTTCTGTATAGTGGCTGTACCAGTTTACATTCTTACCAATAGCGTATAAGAGTTCCCTTTTCTCTGCATTCTTGCCAGCTTTTGTTATTTTTTGTCTTTTTGGTAATAGCCATTCTGCCTGGGGTGAGATGATACCTCATTGTGGTTTTGATTTGCTTTTCCCTGATAGTCAGTGATGTTGAGCATTTTTTCATGTATTTTTTGACCACGTGCATGTCTTCTTTTGAGAAATGTTTGTTCAGATCACTTGCCCATTTTTTAATCAGGCAAATGTAAATTAATGAGTCTTTTTTTCAAGTTTTTCTTAAAAATTAATAATACCAGGTTAGTAATTTTCATATTAACTTTTACAGTTTTATATTTGTGTGCTTTATCTTCTTTCATCTTGTTACTTTTATAGTTTTTGTATCCTTACTGTATAGCTGTGTTGTTGTCTTAGTCCATTCCTGCTATAACAAAGTGTATTAGACTGGGTAGTTAATAAACAACAGAAACTTATTTCTTATAGTTCTAGAGGTTAAAAAGGCTATGGTCAAGGTGCCAGAAAATTCAGTGGCTGATGAAGGCCTTTTCCTCATAGATGATGCCTTCTAGTTTACATCCTTACCTGGCAGAAGGGACTAACATGCTCCTTCAAGTTCTCTTATAAGGGCACTAATCCTGTTCATGAGGGCTCTGTTCTTGTGACATAATCACTTCCCATAGGTTCCATCTGTTATGCAGTAATACCATCATCTTTCTCGTACAGATTATGCCTGTAATCCTAGTATTATGGTAGGTTGAAGTGGGAAGATTACTTGAGGCCAGAAGTTCAAGGCCAGTCTGGGCAATATAGTGAGAACCCATTTCTACAAAAAATAAAAAATTAGTTGGGCCTGGTGACATGTGTCTGTAGCCCTATCTACTCAGGAGGCTGAGGGAAGAGGATGACTTGAGCTCAGGAGTCAGAAGTTCCAGGTTGCAGTGAGCTGTGCTGCTGTACTCCAGCCTACGTGACAGAGTGAGACCCTGTTTCTAAAAAGAAAAGAAAAGAAAAGTTAAAAAAAAACTATTGCCTTCAAGGTTAGGTTTTAACATATGAATTTGGGAGGGACACAGATGTTCAGACCATACCAGACATGTGAATAGCATTAAGGTTGGATTTTTTAAAAAATTCAGTTTTGTGAGCTTTGTCTTTTAACTGGAATATATAGTTCACTTACATTTAATGTAAATTTCATTTGTATTAATTTCTGTGATTTTATTTTGTGTTTCCTTTTCCTTTCCTTTTTTTATGTTCCTTTTTGCCCCTTTCATTTTTTTTTTAATATTTTTGTCTTCTTTTGGACTTGGTTGAAATTGTTTTTATTTAATATTTTCTCCTATCATACTATGGAAATTATGGACCCAATTTATAGTCTTTGAGGGATTTTCCTCAAAATTTCAACTTAAAAATATAAATTTATAAGACATATAATATATAAGTATATAAAATAACATATGTAAATATATAAAATATATACTTATATACTTTTTTTTTTGAGACAGTCTTATTTTGCCCTGGCATCATAGCTCACAGCAGCCTCAAACTCTTGGACTCAAGTGATTCTCTTGCTTCAGCCTCCCGAGTAGCTGGGACTACAGGCATTGTCCACAACACTCTACTATTTTTAGAGACAGGGTCTCACTCTTGCTCAGGCTGGTCTTGAACTCTTAAGCTCAAGCAATCCACTTGCCTTGGCCTCCCAGAGTGCTAGGATTATAGGCATGAGCCACCTCATCTGGCTTCTTATATTCTTCTTGAACAAAATCACAGGGACCTTAGCATGCTTAGATTAGGTATCCCTTGCCCTGCTTATGTGCTGTTCTCCAGTATTTTAATTCTGTTTTATGTATTTCTGAACTCACAAAGTTGACATTCTTATTGTTTTATACAGTCATAAAAATAATTTTTCCTACAGATTCTCATTCATTTGATCATCATTCCCTCCTGTATCTTAGACTGTCCATTCAAGGTAATATTTTTTTCTCACTGAAGTATGCACTTTATTGAATCTTTCTACTCTAATTGAGATCTTTGGACATCAGCATCACTTTGGAACTTGTTAGAAATGCAGGATCTCAGCTTCTTCCCCAGACATAATGAATTACAGTTTGTATTTTAACAAGCTTCCCAAGTGATTCATATACAAACTAACATTTGGGAAACCCTGCTTTAGCAACTCTTTTATTGAGGGTCTACTCATCGTAAACTCTCATAGCCTTTATTTGTCTGGAAATGTCTTTGTTTCACTCTCATTTTTGAAAGAGATTTTGCTGGATACACAATTGTACATTGATGATGATTTTCTTTCAGCACTTTGGAGCCATTATTTCTTGTAATGGATAATTTAGAGCTCACACTAAGAGTTGTTCTTTGCCAAATGATCTGTCTTGTCTTTTCATTCTCTTTGATGATCTGCATTTTATTACAATCTGAATAGATGGGACCTTTTTTTTCTTTTTGTAAACCTGGCTATGATTAACTGAGATTCTTGAATCTGAGACTTGGGGAATGTCTTCTTCAGCTCATGTTACTAATTCTCTTTTCAGCTGCTAACACCGAGTTTCTAATATTAGTTATTACAAGTTTTATAGGAGTTCTCATTGGTTGTTTTCCAAAGATGTAGGTAATTTGTAATATCTTTTGCTTCTTTTTTATGTACTCTCTTTTATTTCTTGAAATATATGTATAGTTTATTTCTTGAAATACATGTATAGTGCCAACAAAATGTATATATATTTTAAGAAAGGGAAATATTTTATTAAAATTGTAATATTCAATATAGCATATAGATAACATTTATTAACTTGTATGTCTTCTAATTGCAGAAGTCAAATATGACCTGAGTATTATAATTTTAATACAGTTTTTTTCCTTTCTTACAATGTGTGTACATTTTATTTTTGGCATCCTTTGTATTATACACACTCATTTAATAATCTGGCCAAAAATTGGCAGGGTCTAACTCTGTTTCAGTTCTCGCTTATTGCCTATTATCTTATGGGTTTGTGATTTTTTTCCCTGCTGGGAATTTATGTTGTCTGGAAATTAAATTGTGATAGCTGTTTGGGTCTGTTCCTTTAGAAAGATTTTATATTTGTTTTACTAGGAACTTGGAGGACCACTGACCTGGAAGCACATAGCCTACACAGATGGTAAGAATTCTTACCTCATCCTACCTTGACGTATGGTGTGAGTAATTTTCAAGGAAAACTCTCCCCCCTTCATCCTTTTTGATATGACATAGGCTAATTGTCCCCCCTGTTTCTCTATGTAGGGTGGTCCTTCCCCCATTCACTTACTGAGGATGTTACTTTTCAGGGGATACAACTTTGTGCATGGGTCATTCATCTCAGCTCATCTTCCTAAGCCTTATTATGTCTTATCTCCAGGCATCCTTATGGACCCATGAAACCTAAGCTCTAAGCCACCAGGGACAGGCAAACATTCCAGGCAAATGCAAGCTCTAGAACTTGCTTTAGATTCTTATTATCTTTTATTTGTGGCCCTGGGATCTTCCTTTAGTTTCTAACCAACTCAGTCATGTATTTAGAACAGTATTTTAATATTTTTTATGAAGTATTTTCATTTGTCCTGAAATAGAGGATTTCTCTGTGTATCTCTCCTGCCTTATTAGAAGCACAAAGCATCTTTCAAGTTTCTTTGTCAATTTGGTCCTTGAAAAACTGTATAGCTTAAGAACATTAAGTGGGCTTATCACTAGTCCTACTTTCCCTTCTAAACAAGCTATGTATAAAGGTAACTTAACAATTCTTTCTAAAATAATTCATAATTTAGAGCATTTTTCAAACAGTCTTTTTATTAAAGAAACTTGGTGGAATTCTTGGGGAACCTGACAAAATTATTCTGAAGATTGATCAGAATAATAAACTGATGGGAATAGCCAGAACAATTTAGAAGAGTAATGAAGGAGACTAACTTCTTCCTTAATACTAAATATGAAACATATTCTAATATTAAATATTAAAACATATTCTGAATTTTACAGGATAATTAAATTAACACAGTATAAATTAACATGGTAATGACACTGGCATTCTCTATTCATAAAATGGAAGTTATAATCAGAGATGGTTCTTACTGTTTGGTAGATTTTTAATGTCTTAAGTCATATAACCCAAATCAGCAAGGGAGGCAGCACTTATCTAATACACATTGTTAGAAAGAATAATCTGCCATTGAAAAAAAAAAAGAGACTTTATATTAAAAAAAAAAAAGTTCTGCATTGCTGGGGGGAATGCAAACTAATATGTTCCTTTTGGAAAGATGTTTGGAGATCACTTAGGGATCTAAAAATAGACCTGCCATTCGATCCTTTAATTCCTCTACTAGGTATATATCCAGAAGACCAAAAATCACTTTATAACAAAGATATTTGCACCAGAATGTTTGTTGCAGCCCAATTCATAATTGCTAAGTCATGGAAAAAGCCCAAGTGCCCATCGGTCCATGAATGGATTAATAAATTGTGGTATATGTACACCATGGAATATTATGCAGCCTTAAAAAAGATGGAGATTTTACCTCTTTCATGTTATATGGATGGAGCTGAAACATATTCTTCTTAGCAAAGTATCTCAAGAATGTAGAAAAAGTGTCCAATGTACTCAGCCCTACCATGAAACCAATTTATAGCTTTCATATGAACGCTATAACCAAACTATAGCCCAAGAAGAAGGGGAAAGAGGAGAGGGACAGGAGGGGAAGGGGAGGATGGGTGGAGGGAGGGTAATTGGTGGGAACACACCCATGGTGTATTTCACAAGAGTACATGTTAAATTTACTAAGTGTAGAGTGTAAATGTCTTAACACAATAACTAAGAAAATGCAGTGAAGGCTATGTTAACTAGTTTGATGAAAATATTTCAAATGGTATATAAAACCAGCACATTGTACCCCATAATTGCATTAATGTACACAGCTATGATTTAATAAAAAAACTCCAAAAAACAAAATAATGCCTATTTAGTTTAAAAAATTAAATGAAAAAATCAAATGAGAGAAAGGCTAAATAAAAATATTTGTTTGTAGAAAGATTTCCTAAACTTAAAAATCAATTAATAAATGGCTATTTCTGAAAGGTGGCAAGAAACCTGTTATAATAAATGAGGGGGTAATAGAGACTTTTATTTTCTTTTGAACTATGAGAAAGTATTACCTTTCAAAACAACAAATAAAATTTATTTTATAAATAAATAAAGGGAAAGAATAAGAACATAATTGACAATTATGGTTTGATAAATTCTAAAACTACTCTCTAAGCTAATAATTGAAGAGAAATTCTGTGTATCACTTGGAAAAATTCTTACAATAAATTTAAGACAAATATCCTAATAATAGAATGTTCATATTTATCTATTATGAACACTGAGAAATCAATAGAGCCAAAGACAAAGACACATTTCACAAAAGAGAAATAAGAATTTTAAAACATGCCAAAGAATCCTATAAAAAATTTTTTTATAATTTTACTCATTTATAGTAACACTATTTAACTCCTGATTTTATAATTTGTTTTTCTAGGCTTTTATTGAAAACCAGGCAGGTCTATGCTTGTAAAAGCCTTGTCTTTTTCATTCATTTTGTTCTTATTTTGGAGTCTAATTTTCCTTACAGTTTTTTCTTATAAATTATTCATTATGTATTTACTAATTTTTACGCTCAATGTGTGCACATAAAAATGAACAAAGTGTGGTTTGTCTTAATTTGATTTTGTAAAATCTCTTCTGTACCACCATTTTAGAGATCTTCCAGGAAGTATTGACTTGACGACAGGGAGACTGCTAAATGAATGCTAATTCAAGAAATTCAATGGGTTTTCTAGTCATACATGTAGTACATATAGGAAAACACCAGGTGGCAGTATAAGCAAAGCACAAAACCCACACTAATTCACAAGAGGCACACTGACAAATTACGGAGTTTCAGTGGAATGAGAATTCAGTCTAACAACTGAATATCCATATCTGAATAGAACTACCTCACCTTTCAAGTATTTTTTAAAATTTGGTTTCCATACTAGTTTTTCACAAATGAAGCTTTGATTTTTTAAAAAATCTGGTCGAGAAACACAAAGACCAAATGTGTTACTTTTTGAGTAATCCCAAAGAGTATCTATGCCTTGCAGTTCAGACAAGAATGAAACTTCTTTGGGTGATAAGATTCTCTGTACCACAGAACTATTATATATGTCCTGAGATAACCAGGAAAACAAAGCTGGTGCTTTAGTCAGGAGCCAGTCTGCCAAGAAACATACGTGGCAATGGGGCCAAATTATTAACAGATGACTCTTTGGGTCATTAGCAGCTCAATATGTCTTCATTTTTTTTTTTTAAGGCAGGTGTGGCTTGATTGTTGTGTTTAGTTGCGAGTGAGAATAAATAGTTGCTAGATAAAAAATTTTTATATTTTTATGACTAAATTTAAAAAACATGTGTTTCACATCCACATATTACCAAAGATATTTTCAAAAAAACCTGTTTTCATGTCAGCCACTCAGCTCCTTGTTGGGGCAGAGTCTCTGGGGCAGCAGACAGCACTGTAGGGTGCTCTGTGAGTTAGGCCCTCCTGTGGGGCACAGAATCATTCAAAGAGCGCCAACCTAAAACCTGGGCTTCTAATGAGTAGTTTTAATTGTATTAATGTTAATATTTGTTTTTAGCCACTGAAAGAGAATTCCCAGATGCTCCATTAGAGACCTGAAGTCTCTCAACTGAATAAATTATATCTCTGAGTACTGAGGCAATGTGAAATTGAGAACACAGAACCTTTCCAGAAACTATGGGGGGCACCAGAAAGAAGATTCTGATCCTACAGACTTCTAAAAAGGGTAAGTAGTCATCTCAACAAGCTCTGGTCTGTAATAATGAATGTGGCCTCAATTCTCTAATATATTATCACATAATGGTTGATGAGTCCCTGGGGGCAGTATTGCTTATTCACGAGAAGCCAGATTGAGTTCAATACCCACTACAGCAAACATTCCTCTTTAGCAAGGTGTCCAGGCGTCCAGACCTGGGATAGTGCTGAACTTGGAAATGTGAATTTGGATAAGGCACTTGGCAAGGTCTCTCATAACACACTTCTGGATGAAGTGAGGTAGGGGCTGTGATGTAAGTGTAATTTTGTATATTGATATTTGGTTGAATAGCTATGTAATGGGTTGGCATCAAATGGAGGGACATTTCTAGGGATGTCCTTGGCCCTTTTTCTTTAATTCTTTTCATTGGTGATTTGGTTAAAGATATTATACACCTATATGCTTTTATCAAATCGGGTATAATGTGAAATGAAGGAGAATAAATTAGATGGTTAAATCAGGATCCTAAAGTGTTAGATTGGTTAAACTTAGTATAGTAAGAATGATTTTAAAGGGACTACATGTAAAATGTCACTACTTGTGTCCTAAAATCAAAAGCTGGTATACAGGATAAGTCATATCTTAGCTGAGGCACATCTGGAAACAACTTAGGAAAAGTAGGTGGCAGTGACTATAGTATAATACAAATCAGTTTTGTACCATGGCTATCAGCAGAGTTAATTTAGGCATCGACACAGGTAATGCTAACTTAGGTTTTATTGATCGAAAAGTGGCATGGTGATGGAAAGCAGGGTGTCCCGCTCTCTTCCTACTGGCTAGACTACTCTGTCTTCAGTCTACATGTTACATCTCAAGTGGGGCAAGGTAGGCCAGAGGCTGATCAAGGAAGAGGCAAGCAAGGTGTATCAGCCAGGGAGAGGGCCCTCAGCAGAACCTGACCACACTGGCACCCTGATCTCAGATTTTTGGCTTCCAGAACTGTGGGAAGTAAGTGTCTGTTGTTTAATCCAGAAAAACTAGAAGAAAAAGAAGAAAGAAAAAGGCAAACAAGGTAAGAAGAGCAATAGAAGCTGTGTTGCAAGGGAGTGGCTGAAGGAACTGGGTATTAGAAAATGCAGTATCAAAAGATGGGGCAACGCTGGTTTCATGTATTTTTTTTTTTTTTTTTTTTTTGAGACAGAGCCTCAAGCTATCCCCCTGGGTAGAGTGCCGTGGCATCACAGCTCATAGCAACCTCCAACTCCTGGGCTCAAGCGAGTCTCCTGCCTTTCGCCTCCCAAGTAGCTGGGACGACAGGCGCCCGCCACAACGCCTGGCCATTTTTTGGTTGTAGCCATCATTGTTGTTTGGTGGGCGTGGGCTGGGGATTCGAACCTGCCACCTTAGGTGTACGTGGCTGGCGCCTTAGCCGATTGAGCCACAGGCGCCCTCGGTTTCATGTATTTGTAAGTCTGTCATATAGGAGGAGGATTAGCCTTCTTCTGTGTGAAACCAAGGGATCAAATTAAGATGAAGGGAATGGAGACCTTAAATAGACAGTTTTGAATGACATACAAGGACTTTCTGATGGTTGGAAGCAATCCCAAATGGGAACAAACTATTCCAGGAGATGACGATTTCTCTATCAGTAGGAGGGTCTTCAAGCACAGATGGATTAAGAACTTGGAAATATTTTAGCAACTGATACGTTGTGGAATGGATTTAAAGGTCTCTTCCTACTCTGAGAATTTGGGATTATTTTCTTCAGTCATTATTAATTTAATGAGTAAGAGAAGGCATTTCGGAAAAATTTCTCCATATTAATCCCAATAATCTTAATATATGTTGTTTTTTCTTTTCAGTTTCTTTAGTAAGCAGAGGCAATATCAGGATTTTAAATGTGACCTTCATTCCTGTTGGCTCAGAGATAACACAATAGGTGCCAAGTGCCTCTGAATCCAAAAGGGGTCCCCCAGTCAGGGGGTGTTAAGTGATCAGGCAGCCAGTTCTGGCTATATTGGCCCATTGCTTGCAGGGGCTGGAGTCAGAGTTAGTGATGAAGACGGCTCGGGAGAGAGTTGGTGGTGTGTTGCAAGGCACGCCCACCACGGGGAAGTGCTAGGGGAACGTGACATGTATCCTCTGTGTTTTGGGAGACTCAAGCACCGTGACGTGCACCAGGGGGAGATTGTAACTGGAGCTGCCGATGCCCGATAGTGGCACTGTGAGAGGGGCTTTGGTGAGAACGTTCTCCACTACCACGCTTTTATTCAAGCATGAGAAAGGAGTATAGGAAGCAGGTTTGAAGGGATGATGGAAGAAAGGATAAAGCTGGTTTGTTTGCATCCTGTGCAGACCAGCTTAATAAGGAAATAAGCTGCCTACAGCTGTGAGTAGGAGTTCCAGGGGCCACTGATGGATTCCAGACAAGGTTTTGTTACCAAATAGCATGTTGTTTGGGTACTAAATTTACTCACCTGTGGAAGACCTCTCCTGGTTCCTTCTAGCTGTGTAGTTATGTTTTCATTTCCCTTCACAATCCAGATTTGGTGTGTACATATAATTTATTTACCAGTATATATTTATATCTAGACTTTTTTTTCAGAAAATACCTAGTTACACCTAAACTTCCATATTTACTTTCTATTGGCATACTGATTATGTTTTGTGCCTAAATATAATGTTAAGATTATCATCTGTGTTTCTCCTATAGTTTTCTGTTCTGCTAAACTTTATATGACATGGGGGCTCACACCTATAATTCTAGCCCTTTGGGAGGCTGAGACAGGAGGATCCCCTGAGCTCAGGAGTTTGAGACCAGCCTGAGCAAAGCAAGACCCCATCTCTACCAAAAATAGAAAAAGTTGGCTGGGCATTTGTAGCAGGTGCCAGTATGTTGAGGTTGCTGTGAGCTAGGCTGAGGCCATGACAGTCTGGCTCAGGCAACAGAGCAAAACTCTTGTCACACACACACACACAAAAAGGCACTTTGAACACAGGTTTTTCAAGAGTCTTCTTGATATAAATTGTGCTGAGTTAGCCTACATGTTGTTTTTACATTTTATAGATGAAAAATCACAGGCAAACTAAATTAAGTAGGTAAAAAGGGATGGTCAATAAAATATAATTAACTGTTAAAGAATTCTTTAGCCCTCTTGGAATTCATAAGGTAGTTCTACATTTTCTTACTTATCTACAACAAAAAAATAGATATTGTTTGTCCTTGAATTTAAAGTCCCTTCATAACACAAGTGCTGCCTAAGGGAATGTAGTTATCTGTAAGGTCCCGTCAGACTCTCTGACATGCCTCGGAAAAGGTAAGCACAGGCAGACACTTCCTCAACCAGTTGAGCTATTTGAAGTGGTACAGCAAGGTATGCATTCCAGTCCAAATGAGAGCTAGATGCTCTTGAGAACATCACAAGGTCGACAGAACATGTGGGCAGCATGCATCTTAATCTGCTCAGTTCTCTGCTGAAATCACTAATTTCTTGATCGATCTCTTAGACAATAATAATAGTGTGTTATAGATTTTACTAGGTTATGTATTTATTAGCTTTACATTTTGCAATCCATTCAGTCTTTGTAATAATACTGAATAAAAGATTTTCAAAGTGTAACACCACACACAGATTACATCTGTATACACATGACATTTATGTCACAGGTTGGACTAAAAGAGTAGCAGCAACAATTGCAATGCTCATGGCTCCAATGCCCAGAACCTGAGATGTTTTTGCTATTTCACCCAGTTTAGATTTATAGTCTAACTTTTCTTCTATCTCTACAATCCTATGATTCAGCTCATAAGCAAGTTCATCTTTAAAGCTTAAGTATAAATTTAGCTGTGGCAACTGAAGCCTCTAAAATCCCAGTATTCAGAACACCAAAACCCTGTTAGAATGCAATGAGTATAATTATATGTTGGTGAGAGAATGGAAGTCCAGGACAACAAAATGCCTTTCCTTATAAATGCACACATATATACATACATACATACATATATATATGTATGTATGTATTAATTTGGTTTCTCTTGTTGTCCCAGGGCTGCTTCTTATGATGGTGATTTATAGAATTATAAGGAGTGATTATAGAGAGAAGAGTAAGCAAAGAGCCCTGCGTTCTATTTCTGAGGGAAGTTTATGTTCTGCCTTAACTGGACAATAGACTCCAAGTTCAAAGTTCCAGTCCAGTGATGGGGGTAGGTGGGATTGTACTTGGAATGAGCTGGAGGATGACAACGGCCTAATTTAGTATTCCAGGCTTCTGCGAGTATGATCTTTGGCAGCCTAACACATTTCTTCTCCTTTCCTACTTATTCTTTTAGTGCAGACTCTGCTTTCTCTGTCTTTGTATGGGGTCAGCACACGTCCACGTTAGTGGACAGAGAGCCCTATCTACCTGGCTGTTGTGTGTGGGTCAGATATGACACATGACCCAAGGTAGGCCAATTGGACTCCTTGTCTGGGATTTTTCTGTATTGAAGGCAATAGGGAAAACAGTTACTGCTTCGGTGTTCCTGGAACTAAAAGGATAGCTGAGGACAGCTGGAGAAAGCCTCTTTACGATAGTCTGAATGAGGTCAATAGAGAGAGACGAGAGGAGAGAAGTGGTGATGTTGTCTGGGGCCTGGATCTCATTCTCTCTGACGTCAGCCCCAGTGAGCCACTCACTCCTTTTTTGTTTGTTTAAGTTGATTTGTATTTCTGCCATTTGTATCCTAATGCAGTCTTCAAACAGAACTATTAGAAAAGCTCTGTTATTAAATATTACTTTATAAACATAAAAATGATAATGAAAATATCTACACTCTATTAAGCACCTACTGTGTGTTAGGCACTGTAAGGAGTGTGTTATGCATTTTTTCATCTGATCTTCACGACGACCTATGGAGCGCCTATATCAGTTAGCTCTTGCTGGGTAGGTAACTGCCCCAGAGCTTAGTGACTTGAGACAATGAGGATTTGTTTAACTCACAAGTTTTTGTCCTGGTTAGGTAATTTTTTCTGGTCTGGGCCAGCATCAGCTGATCTTAAATGGGCTTGTTCATGAGTCGGCAATAAGTTGGCAGAGTTTTAGGGCTGCTAGTCTTGGTGGCCTCATCTACAGCTGTGGAGTTTGGTGGTTTTCTCTGCTCAGCACACAGGAATGACTTGGTCTTGCATCCGAAGCAGGCCAGCCCCGGCTTGCTCACATCGACATTGCAGGGTTCTCGGAGCAGGAGTGGAGGCCTGTGAGTCCCTCGAGGCTCACACCTGGCACTGGCGCGTCACTGCCTCTGCAGCATTTTATTGGCTCAGATTCAGGGAATGAGGAAATGGTCTCCACTTGTACTGGGAGGAGCAGGGCAGTCAAAGGGAATGAATACCGGGGGGCATGGAAAAAATGTGAACACAACTATTCTTCTATAAAAGGTATGATGTGCATGCACTTCAAAAGTTAGGAAATTTATTCAAGGTCATATAGCCAGAAAGGCTGCAAAGACAGGATTTAAGCCTTAATCTTCTGACTGAAAATCTCACTCTCTTTCAACATTTCTTTCTGGTCTTGCCGATTGATCTATGCAGCCCAGATGTCACGGTGTAATTAGTTTCTAAAATAAATCTATTCTTAGATTACTTTTGAATGACTTCTAAGTTATAAAGGGTTCTTTGTTGTAATAAAAGTATTAACTTTTCATGAATAGATTATTCCTGACCTACCGTGATAAGCATTTTTACTTCTACAACAAAATGAGGTTCATATTTTCATCTTGCAACACAGCTGTAATTTGAATTACCAGATGTTATTTTAGAAGAATAGATAGAATAACTCACAGTACCCGGTAAACTCTTAAACGATACTTGTAGCAACTTGAGTTTAGGAAAATGGGAAGCTGGAAGATGATGAGTGAAAGGATCTGTAGACTAAAAAGAAAGCTGTCCACAACCAGAAGAAAGACGGTGGGCTTCAGCCCTGCGTGACTCTGAGGAGAGGAGCGGGGTAGGTGGCTATCATGTCATCTGAGGAATCTTACAGCCTGGTCTGTAAGGCTCTGTGCATATTCCGGAGCCAGGCTTCTCTAGAAAGCCTCAAAAGGGTCAGAGTGTGCAGAGCCCAGCATTGCCCCGAAAGACTCAAACGGCCCTCACTGTGCCTCTCAGTTATCTCAAAGATAATTGAGCTCAAACTTTCCCTTCCTGGAAAGTCTGAATGTTCTATTTGTTTTTCTAGACCAGTCCTCAGGGTATTGGGGGTGGGGGAGGCGATCACATAAGCAACTTTATCTCATGAAGTTCAATGACTAAGATGCACAGGTTGCTGGGAAGAAAGGAAGATTAGGAGGTCACAGAAAGAAACAGATGGCAGATAACAAAAGGAGACAACCTCCGGGAACTTCTCCCTGCAGTGAAGCAGGGGTCTCTGGGAGGTGAAGCCAGGCAAGTTGGAGTCAACACTTGGGAACATATCCAAGATTGTTTGTTTTGAGGTGAAATAACTGGGAACTCACCTTTGTGATACAGGCATGGAGAAAGGGTGTTCACCTGGTTCAAGTGAGGCAGTGAGGAGGAGGTGAAGGTGGGGGGACATGTACGGGCTGGTACGGACGGAAAGCAGATTGTTTTATGACATACACAGGCTACGAGGGGCAAAGGTGGTATGCACAGTTTTAAGCATCAGAGTATGTCTTCTCTTGACATTCTGTTCACTATATTGGTGAGTATGACGCTTTAAACACCAGAATAGGTTCTAATTTTGGAACAGGGTGTACAGGAAGAGATGGGATATAGGAAGAACTGCAGTGTCTTTTCATCCGGGGGGACCATACATTTTCTACTTTCTCTAATAGGCTTCCTGAGTGATTTACTTTAAGAAGGTTGGGCATTCTGTGAACCTTGAATTTTGAGAATGACTTTCCCATCTTTTTTTGTTCATCTCCATCTGCATCCTTGCACTGGATGACTCTGGTGAGAGAGTGTGTTCATTCAGCCCAGGTTGGAGAAATTTGACCTTGAGACAGGCCTAGGTCCCAGGGCTGTAGTACCTGACGTTCCGTATTCCAGGCCTTTGATATTTTATCTGTATGTGATTGTCATTTAGCTGAAGACTCTTTTCCCTCACCTCAAAAAGGTTACAGAATTTTAACCACAAGAGTAAGAATTCTATATAAGCCTGAAATTGGTTTTTAGGATGGACCATTTGAGACATATATCTTTTTTTTTTTTTTTCCAATTTTTGGCTGGGGCTGGGCTGCAACCCACCACCTCAGGCATATGGGGCCAGCACCCTACTCCTTTGAGCCACAGGTGCTGTCCAACATATATCATTTTTATAATATTAAGGAAAATAACCTAAAGAAATGAAAAGAAACCGGATCAGTACATATTAGATAGAAATATATCTCAGAAAGGTGACCAAACCAAAAAAAAAATTTTGGATAGAGCACCCCCACTTAATCACTTTAAGCTTTTAAATCACGGGTTTGAGCTGTAGAAATGCTTTTGTAGATAAATGCAGTGAAGCACCAGCCATTAGAACCATTTAACTTGCATTTGTTCAAAGCACTAAATAAATCAGAAAAAATGTTGCGAAGTCTGGAATTTTGCTGTAATATGAGAAGTACTTAAATAAAATCAAAGTTATTCAATCTGCAAATAATATACTTTTTGTGCAGTGATTGACTGACCTCCTTCTAAATCTGTAATTTCTAAAAGGAAGAAAAGTAACCAAACATTAAAACAATTGCACGTTCTTCATCTTCAAGCTCTGGTTGAAGATACTTGAGAGGTCAGGATGGCTTTCATCTTTGATAGCTTAGACATGCTTACAAAATCAGAACATAAACTGAGTGCTTTTTAGAGTATTATTGTGATTAGTCCAAGTGTTACTCTTTACAAGTTTATAGCTAACAGCTGCCATCAGTTTTGCTATCTACAAAGAGATGTCTGGCTATAGTAGCTACTTTTTACTGTTTGAGTTTCCGAATTTTTATGTCATAAACCAATCTTGCTTATATATACGTTTTAAATATGCTTTTTACTTTGGAAATATTTTATATTTACAGAGAAGTTGTAGAGAGTACGACATGTTCCTGAACATGCTCCACCCACCTCCGCCTAGTGTTAGCATTTGTCGTTGGTTGGACAGTGGTCCACAAAAGATAAATTTACATCTTAATTCCCAGAATCTATGAATTTGAACTTCTTTGGGGAAAAAGGTCTTTGTAGATTAATTAGGTTAAGGATCTTGAAATGAGATTATTCTGGATTATTCAAGTGGGCTTTAAATGCAGTAAGTAGGGTGGGCGCGATAGCTCATGCCTGTAATCCTAGCACTCTGGGAGGCCGGGCGGGTGGATTGCTTGAGCTCATGAGTTTGAGACTAGTCTGAGCAAAAGTGAGACCCTGTCTCTACTAAAAATAGAAAAGCTGAGGCAAGAGTATCACTTGAGCTGGAGTTGGGGGGTAGCTGTGAGCTATGATGCCATGGCACTCTACCCAGGGTGACAGCTTGAGACTCTGTCTCAAAACATAAATGCAGTAAGTATCCTTATAAGACCCGTACAGAAAGGAGACACATACGGAGAAGAGGAGAAGCCTTGTTTTTCTACGGATGTCTCTTTTCTATTATAGGATCTAATATAGGATGTGATACTCTATTTAGTTGTCATGTCTACAAAGTCTCCTTTGGTCTGTGACAGTTTCTTTGCCTTTCCTTGTTTTTCATGACTATCCCTCGCTATGGAGGAAATCTCGTCTCTCAATTTAGGCCTGGCGCCTGTAGCTCAGTGAATACAATGCCAGCCACATGCACTGGGACTGGTGGGTTTAAACCCAGCTAGGGCCTTCTAAACAACAATGGCAACAACAACAACAACAACAACAACAAAATAGCTGGGCATTGTGGTGGGCACCTGTAGTCCCAGCTACTTGGGAGGCTGAGGCAAGAGAATTGCTTAAGCCCAAGAGTTTCAGGTTCCTGTGAGCTGTGACACCATGGCACTCTACCGAGGGCGATATAGTGAGACTCTGTCTCAAAAAAAGAAAAATAATAAAATAAAAATCCCAATTTATCCTCCTTTTTCTTGGTGGTCATTCCAACAGTATACTCTTCTTTGACACATTTCACACTTACAGTGCTATACAGTTTCTCCAATAGCTTAACTTTTTTCTTCCCTTTAATCATTTATTTTTGTCAATATTGATACATGTATATTTATCTTATAATCCAATTCTATATTATAATATAATACAATATTATTTTGTTGCCCCAACTGTTCTAGCTTTTATGCCACTTATTTTTTTATCTCATAGTTTCTATGGGTGAAGACTCTGGGTATGGATTAACTGAGTGCTTTTGTCCTGCTAGGGCTGCAATCTAATTGTCAGCAGGAGCTGTAAGCCTCCCAAGCCTCATCTGGGGAGGCTGTGCTTCCAGGCTTATGCACACGACTGTGGGCAGCCCTCATGTCCCCACTGGCTATGGGATGGAGACATCAAGTCATTGCCATGCAAACTTCCCCAAAGAACAGCTCACGACATGGCAACTGGTCTCCCTCAGAGTGAGAGAGTGAAAGAGGGTACCCAAGATGGAAATAATAGTCTTTTTATAATTTAATCTTAGAAATGACATTCTATAACTTTTGCCATATTATATTTGTTACAAGTGAGTCACTAGTTCAGCCTACACTCTAGGGGAATGGATTATAAAAGGAATGAATGTGAGGAGGTAGGAATCACGGAGGGTTATTTTAGAGGCTGCCCACCACATCCAGTATTCTAAAGTTATATCCAATCACTTCAATTAATTAAAATGGAGAGAAGGAGAGGGGGGAACTTTGAAAAATAAACTACTGATGAATTAAATGTTTTACTTGCAATAACTTTTGACATGATATCACTCTATGTTGGGTACCTCTTATTGGTTATTTGTACATAGATTCACTCATTTAGGAGTTTCTGAGATGTAGCTTCCAAACCAAATGTAACCTGTCTGGCCCTAGTATATGGTCTACCTCTGATTTTTGGAAACTATTTTATGTTTTTCCTTACTGAATAGCACCTCTTGCTATTTAGGCTCAACCATCTGAGCATCACTTCTACCAGGTGTCATGTGAGCCAAAGTTAACTGATGCTAACTGTCATTATTTTCTTAATTTTGAGTTGTTGATATTGAATTCCATACTATTATGAAACTGGGGAATTATGAAGAACTTCTGACGAAAGGACAGATATTAACAATCCTTGAATCCTTGGATTCAAGTCATCTTAAAATTAGGTCTATCTGCCTTTAAATAAAATAATTATTTATTTACTTTTGTATTTGAGACATTCTCACTCTGTTACCTGGGCTAGAAGGCTAGAGTGAAGTGATGTGATCATAACTCACTGCAACCTCCAACTCCTCAAGTTGCAGCTCAAGTGATCCTCCTGGATTAGCCTACTGAGTAGTTGGGACTATAGGCGCACAACACTGTACTTAGCTAGGTTTAAAAAAAAAATTTGTAGAGACAAGTGCTTTGCTATTACCCCATCTGGTCATAAATTTTATTCTTAATTAAAAAAAAATATTCATGCTCTGTGCAGAATACTTGAAAGGAAACCAATGAAAGACACCCCAAATTACATATCTCAGTGTTGACATTTTGAGGCATAAAATTTCCTCACTATTTCTTACATGTAATATGTATGCACATATTTAACATATGTAGGTATACATATTTATATACGCATACATTTATAACGCTGATATCAAATTTGTGGATTATCTAGAAATATGTTATGAATATTTTCCCCAGTAAATAACTCTTTAGCAAGGACCCTCTTGATCACTGTCATTGTCACTGACATTCCTGTGCATGAGTTTCTGCCTTGTGGCCACCTCTGCCTCTGTCCAGTAAACATACATTGACTGCTGAGTACTGGCCAGGCCCTGCGCTGCTGGCTGACTTTCCATGGTTCTTGGCTCCCCTGTGTTATAAGCTTCTGTTGTCATTACTCTCCTTTCATCATCGGCTTGGCAGGGAGCCTCACACAGGGGAGAGGACCAGCCAGGAATTTGGAAAACTCAGTTTTTGTTCCAACTCTACTACTAATTGGCACAAATAAAAACCAATAGCTAACTTATTTTGAACATTCACTATGTGCTAGCTACTGCTCAAAGCCCTTCATTTAGACTTCCATGTTTAATCCCAACAGCTCTGCGAGGTAGATATTATTATAACCGACTCATTTTATAGAGGAGGAGACTGAAGTCAGGTGGATTAGAGGACTTGCCCAAGGGCACATATCTAGTAAGTGACAGAGCCCAGATTTAACTCTGGTGGCTGATTCCAGGCCTTCTGTTCTCCATCGGTATAGAACTTTTGAAGTGACTAAGAACACGTTCGCTCTCTGGGCCTTGGTTTCTTCTGGCAAAATGTAGAAGTTGTCCTAAAAGTAGATGACCTCCTTTCCAGGACTAATTTTTTAAAATTAATCTGCATTGATTTGAGCATATTATTTTAATTTGGGATTGGTTGTTTGCAAGTACAATAGGTTTTTGTATATGCACAATTAACTTACCCAACTTCAAAATTTCCCCAAATGAGGAGTGAAGGCAAGGCTGTGAGGGACAGAATGAGAGAGAGAGAGGTGGGGGAGTGTACGGCATTTCAATAATATTGGGGATTGAAGTAATAAATAGTCAATGCAGGTTGGTAAAATTAATGTATAAATGATTTATTTAAAAATAATTTTTATCACTAACAGTAGAAATGTGACCAGATAAGTTAGTGATGAGATATTCACCTACGTTCTTGAAGAAGAATTTGCAGTATTAATTGAATTAATTGGTGAAATTTTAACAAATAGTGAATTAGGGAAACTTTTAAAAATCATCTCGCAGAACTGTAAAAAATGCATATAATAATTTTTAAGCAATGTAAAGTATTTTAAGGATAGTCTTTACTATCTATATGTGATTTTTTTTCCATTACCCACTTTAAAACCAAACCTACAAGTAAGATGTAAAACCATTTTAGTAGATACCTACTCAAATTAAACTTTATTAGAGAGATGCAAGAGTATATCACAGAATCCAAAAGCAGATATTCATCTGGCCTCACAAGAGACTGGGACTATGACCAGAAAACCATGAAGACCTGAGGCAGCAATGTTCTGGCTCTTTCTCTTTATTCCTCTGCTACCACATGGGAACCTACTTCATTCTTTCCTCTCTTCACACAAGCTTTCTTTGCGTCTTCATTGTGGGTAAAGTAGTCAATAGAGAATGACCTGTTTTTCTGAGACTTACTTTTATTTTTTTTGAGACAAAGCCTCAAGCTGCCCCCCTGGGTAGAGTGCCATGGCATCACAGCTCACAGCAACCTCCAACTCCTGGGCTCAAGCGAGTTTCCTGCCTCTGCCTCCCAAGTAGCTGGGACCACAGGTGCCCGCCACAATGCCCGGCTATTTTTTGGTTGCAGCCATCATTGTTGTTTGGTGGGCCTGGGCTGGATTTGAACCCGCCAGCTTAGGTGTATGTGGCTGGTGCCTTAGCCACTTGAGCACAGGTGCCGAGCCTGAGACTTACTTTTAAATGTTAAAGAGAATGTGCATTCTCAGATTTGTGGGGCCCAAAAGAGTAGGACCCTATTCCCCAGTTTCCAGGAGAGGGTATGGGGCAGGAGCCAGATGCCCAGCAGGGACTGCTACACAGTGTGTTTTAGCAGCTTAGCCACTCATGTCCTACAGAGGCTCTTGGGTTCCTCTCGCAGGACTCAGAGAGGGGAGAGAGTTGTCCAACATGCCAGGTCCTGTGTGTACAAGTGAGGGAGGTCTCGTGATGAGAGAGGACCAGAGAGGGCACCAGAGGCTTCAGTAGGTGACCAATAGCACGACACAGTGGAATCCCTGGGGACTTAGATACAAACCAGGAAAGAAAGGCACAGTGGGAAAGGAAAGAATGCCAAAACAGCAGATTGAATTTTCTGTCTCTCCAGTAAAATGGAGTTTGAAGTAAAGGCAAGGTTGAATTATAAAATAATGATATTATGTTGATGGCATACCTGCTATTGGGCTGAGACGTGTTTTTTATATACATGGAGATCTGTCTAAACAGCTGAGATTCCTTACACAGCACATTTCTGAATTACAGGCTGCTGACACACGGTAGAATTAGGGCCAAGTCATTTGGAGGGCAATATTCACAAAGTCTGTGCTCGGAAGACATCAGTGATTTCAGGAAAACTAGTGGACTGTAGTGAGACCGAGTTGGAAAGAATTCTACAAAAATGCCCTAAGGCTTTTGGGCAGCCAAGGCGGGTGGGCAGGAGGAGGAGAGGACAGATGTAACCTGAATGAAGTCTGTGGATGGATTTAAGTTCCGTGCATACTAGGGAGTAGGTAAAAATGGCAGGTGCACGAGATACTCTTTTTAAGACTTCTTTCTTAGACTGAATTTAGAGCAACTTTGAAGAGGGAGGAGTGTAGCAGCAGTTCAGGCCCTGCCAGATGGCACAGCTGGGCACTTACCACAGCAATTCTTTTGGGATGCCTTGACTTAGGCTGTCTTTATGGCAGCTTCCAACACAGAAGGGTCCTGGTGCCCTGCCAAATGGGCTTCCCCTTAATGTACTATGGATTGATGTGGTGGCCTGGCTCACAGTCAGATAGTCTCTTGGGGAAGGAGATGGGACTCCTTCAGAAGCCTGGAGAGAGTCCTGCTCTGCATCAGAGGGCAGGCATTTCTAAGAGGCGAGTGAAGCACAGGCATACCTCTACTTTGCTTTGTTTGTAGAAAAAAGAGAAACATTTTAATGACAACTTTTCCTTAAAGGAAACCTTGTGCCACTGACCTTGGAGGAAAACTTGCTTTGCCAGAGTAGGAGGGAGGTGTCTGGGAAAGTGAAAGGACCAGGGAAGGGTAGAGATTCAAGGTGGGGGGGTCCGCTTAACACTCAGCTTGCAAGTCAGCTATAGCTTTTCATTTCCAGGGAAAATGGGTCCCTCAGGCCTTCTCTTTGAGGGATGGGTGATAAAGGGATTATGGAGGGGAGGTGGGAGAGTTCCAGGAGTCACCTCACAGAAGGAGCATCAGAAGAGGAAGAGCTCATTGGAGTCTATTGTTATTTATCTCATCTCTGGGGAATCTGGAAAAAAATCACCACTTTTGTAGTCTGGGGTTGCTTTGGGTACAGTTCTCATCCTTTGGGGATTGGTACCCAGGTCTCAGCCTAGGGTATGCATACGTTTGGAAGGGGCATTTGTCGAGGGTGAGGAGTGACACCTGGATGTGAAGTAAATTTTCTTGGTAGGAATGTAAATGTTTGATTCAGCAAGAAACTTTGATGGAATTACAAATTTAGGATTCATGTTTTTACTCCTTTTGGCACATCTTTCCTCTTTCATTGGAGCAGATGGGCAGCTCTGAGCTAATCACCTTGGGGAAGGGAAGTGACTGGGTAAAAGAGTTGCTCTCGAGTTGTGTTCCAAAATCCTAAGTCCTTAGATAACTAAGAGTATTTTGGGAATCAACGGGATATTTAAAGAAGCGGAAGGAAGGCAGTAGGGCTTCCCCTAATATTAGAGAACCATCTCCTAGGCTGGAGGATAAGAATAAGAACCAGCTGAGTCATTGGTAGGTCTCAGCAGGGCTTTGAGCCCTGGTCCCTGAGTGCCATTCTGGAGGAATGACTTTACCAGGGCCTCACGAGTGGGGCTACAGACACAGATGACCATTGGTTCATGTGGGTCTGCAACAATGCCTTCTCTGCAGTGAGCAGCCTGCATGGACCCTTCTGGCAAGAGAAGGCAGTGGACTATCATTCTTTGATCATCATTAGTTTCTTATGTACCCTGGAGACACAGGTGGAGTGAACTTAGTAAGGAAGATGTTAGTTTCCAGAGGAAAATTAGGGTAATGTGGGAAATGACATTCTTAAGAAAGTTTAAAATGTCGAAAACTTTCAGGCGGAAGAGTGATATTCTACAGGGTACACTGAGAAAGCTTTAGACAATTAGTAAAAGGGAGATAAGATGGAGGGGAGAAGTCAGATCAAAGAGGTAAAGGGGGCTGGGTGTGGTGGCTCATGCCTGTAATTCCAGCACCGTGGGAGGCAGAGTGGGGGAGACTGCTTGAGGCCAGGAGTCTGAGACCAGCCTGGGCAACATAGTGAAACCCACCTCTACAAAACCCACAAAATTATCTGCACATGGTGGCATGTGCCTATGGTCCTATTTGGGGGATCACCTGAATCCAGAAGTTTGAAGTTATAATAAGCCATGATTGTGTCATATTACTGCACTCCAGCTTGGGTGTCAGCAAGTGGGGAGAGAGAGAGAGAGAGAGAGAGAGAGAGAGAAGCACCCAGGGCTAAACTGGATGAGATTAAATCCAAGGGAGAGGAGAGGATTACACTCGGGTTTAGCCTGGAAATGACATGGATAAAGCGAAGAATTCAGAGATAGGCAGAGAGGAATGAACTACCTTCTGGCTTCCTTTTTCAGTTTTGGTGTAAGTAGTTTGGTATTTGTCCATAAGTTCTCGGCCCTTTACTATTCTGGAGTGTTCACAGAGGTCCAAAGTCTTTAAGGGTAGCTCATCAGAAGAGGTGGCATCTAGAGGAAAGGTTTTATCAAGTACAATAAAAAAATTTCCAATGTGAATCTTTCTAAATGTAGAATATAAATGTCTTAACACAATAACTAAGAAAATGCCATGAAGGCTATGTTAACCATTGATGAAAATATTTCAAATTGTATATAAAACCAGCACACTGTACCCCATGACTGCAGGAATGTACACAGCTATGATTTAATAAGAAAAGTAATTTCCAGTGATTATTAAAGGAGTGGTAGTGTGTGTATCTTGCTCTCTTTCACCCTCTGTCTCTTTTTTGTTTCCTGCTTAGGGTAGTTATATGAAATCCATGTAAAACAAGAACAAGATTAGGTTTCCCAAAAGATCACTGAAGCTTCTCCTGTGAAAAAAATGAGATCACAAAAATGAGATTAATTGGCAGGTGACAGAATTGATGCGTTCCACTTGCTTTAAGTGAAAGCCAGCTTTAACATAGAACATTTGTGTCCTCCATTCCGAAAATAATTATGAGTTGATTTATATAGTACAGAATTCATTTGCTCTTGAAAGCGATTAAATTATCCCTACAGAGCTCTTTAAAAAATTGTGAAAGACATAAAAACAAGAATATTTAACATTTTTGTATATTGTTCAGGTGAAGAGTCTGTAATTATTGCAGAAATAATATAGAAATAAAATAGAAATAGAAATAATATAGAAATAAATAAAATAGAAATAAATATATGTTACTTTTCTGTTGAAATTGGCAGCAACTTGGACTGAGTCATCTTATTAGAGAAATTGAGAATGGAAGCTTCTTTTCTGTGGAGTGCAGGTTAGTCTTGCCTTTGCTTTGGAGATCTAATAGTTACCATATGTTAGAGCTATTAATTGAATGATGCAACTGAGGCCACCTGTTGTCCTGCCAACGGCCCCACACTGCCTCCTCACTTGAGCCAGCATCACTCCAATATGTGCATACATCACCCAGCACGGCTCCTCACACAATCCTGTTAGTCCTTGGGCTCTTCACCTCATCCATCACCTATATAGGCTCTGTTTCCTTCCCTCCAGAATTTCACCTAATGAAAAAAAATAATTTTTTGGCAAAGAGTATGCTTGGAGGATAATAATCAACCCAATATTCTCTGGCTCATGGGGAGGGTTGAAGCTTAAGACAAAACACGATGGGTGATTAAGAGAATTCTGCTTCTTTATAATATGGATGCCAGATAAAATGCTTTTTCTTTTGTGAAACATTAGATGGTACTTTCTTCTATGATAAATGAGGATGATGTGAGCAAAAATTTGTCACTTATATACTGTATATCCTTTACTCATGCCACCTCTGATGACACCCTATTAAGGAAGATAAAAAAATTCGATCTGAATATCTCAGATATTTTTGTAGCTATTATATCGGCCATATATTTTTAATTTATAACAGAGGAAACAGAGAGCCAGAACTGATCAGTGACTTGTTCCAGATTGTCATTTGTATATCTGTGTTTCTTAGAAGAAAATTGGCAGGTATTTATTTTTTAATTATGTTAGTAAAAACCCATTGTCAATGATTCAATACATTTAATTGAGATTTATTTCTTGCCAGCCTAAGTCACACATCACACAGTGTGGTAATTATCTACTGTTTTTATTGTCGTTTTCTAAAAAATTATCAAGACTTTCTTCAGAATTTTAAGGGGATCCTGGAATTTACCACTGTGGAACTTGGAAGACTTAAATGTCTTCTGCATTCAAACGTTAGAATTATTAATTTTAACACAAGACACGAACTTACTTTCAACATGGCAGCTTTCTTTTTGCTACTTTACATATATGTCAATGTTATTTTATGTTACTTTTTTTCTTTATATTTGAGGTTGGTGAGATAATTTTCCTTAATTTACACCTTTTGTATGGTCCAGCAGGACCTAAAATTAATCCTTTCCTTTACGGGAGTGCACAACAGTTGTACTCTTATGTAACCTGTTGGCTCCCATGTGTCATCTTAATGAACTTCCCATTTCCCACTGTTTTACAATCTGTTTTTTTGGCATCCTAAGACTTCCTGCACTCTTTTTCTTCCTCTGGTGGGTGTATTAGTTTGCTAGGGCTGCCGTAACGAAGTACCACAGATTGAATAGATGAAGCAAGCGAAGTCTATTTTCTCACAGTTGTAGAGGTTAGAAGCCTGACATGAAGGCATCACAGGGTTGGTTTCTACTGAGGGCCATGAGGAAGAATCTGTTCCCGGCCTCTCGTTGCTGTGTGGATGACTGTCTTCTTGTGTCTTCACTGTGTCTTTCCTCTGTCATTGTCAGTGTTCACGCTCCAGTCATATTGGGTGAGGGCTACCTTATGAACTCATTTTAACTTAATTTTCTCTGAAAAGATCCTGTTTCCAAATACGGTCATATTTTTAGGTTCTAGGAGTTAGGACTTCAATATGTGAATTTTGGAGGCTGGGACACAATTCAGCCTGTAACAGTGGGAAAGAATAGCACAGAAATAGCATCACATGGCATTTCTAGGGTATTGAGAGTCTATGCAAAGATATGGATCTTAATTATCAGGTAAGAAACACAGATAAGCTCCCAATGTATGGGTATATGGCATACCTACTGGGTGAAAGACTCAACTACAACTCGGACTTTACCTTATAAATGCAAGTAATGTAACCTAATTGTATGTGTCTTTATATTAATCCTAAATAAAAAAATCAGTTTGCTTCAGATACATAGATTAGAAAAAGAAGAGAGACACTTAAATCATCACTTATGTAGTGATACTGGTCTTCTGGTAGTCAAATTGCTAAGCTGGGAGGACTTCCCTCTGCCATGTCAAGAAAACATGTGCAAGCTGAATTAGCAAATATGTAGAGAGCAGAGGCAGAATCTTTTTTTTTTTTTTAATTGTTGGGAATTCATTGAGGGTACATAGAACCAGGTTACATTGATTGCTTTAGTTAGATAAAGACCCTCTTATAATTGTGTCCTGCCCCTTTTCTCCACACCCCTTCCCTCCTTTCCTTTCTCAGCTCTCCCCATCTCCCAACCCCCACCATATACTAGGATCTTAATAGTCCTTATATCAGGATTGAGTACAGAGTGATAGTTTACTAATAACAGTAAACCATCCAGGTTAATGTGTTCCACTTCTATCCAGGTTAATACAAAGGATGTAAAATCTCTGTCTTTTTTAGTGGCTGAATAGTATTCCATGGTATACATATGCCACAGCTTATTAATCCATTTCTGGGTTGGTGGGCATTTAGGCTGTTTCCACATTTTGGCAATTGTAAATGGAGCTGCAATAAACAGTATAGTGTAAGTGTCCCTGCGGTAAAAGGATTATTTTTCTTCTGAGTAGATACCCAGCAATGGGATTGCAGGATCAAATGGGAGGTCTAGCTTGAGTCCTTTGAGGGTTCTCCATACGTCCTTCCAAAAAGGGTGTATTAGTTTGCAGTCCCACCAGCAGTGTAAAAGTGTTCCTTTGTCTCCACATCCATGCTACCATCTGCAGTTTTGAGAATTTGCGATGAGGGCCATTTTCACTGGGGTTAGCTGATATCTCAAATGCAAATGTGGTTTTGATTTGCATTTCTCTAATAATTAGGGATGATAAGCATTTTTTCATGTTTGTTAGCCATTTGTTTGTCTTCCTGAGAGAAGGTTCTATTCATCTCTCTTGCCCAGTGATCTAAGAGATTGTTGGCTCTTTTATGCTTATTAATTTGAGTTCTCTGTAGATCCTACTTATCAAGCTTTTGTCTGAATCAAAATATGCAAACATCCTTTCCCAATGTATAGGTTGTCTGTTTGGAAAGTGTGGAGAAACACTGGAAGCTATGGCCTGGGGAAGGACTTTATGTAGAATACTTCCCTGGCAATTGCAAGAACAACAAAAACAAACAAATGGTACTTAATGAAACTGAGAGCAGAGATCTTAAAATAGAAATGGGAAACAGATACTTCAGAACCTTGCACACTGAATAATAACAAAAGTTAGATATTATTTTTAATCAGATAGCTGTATTTCTATTTCTATTCTGATTACAATACACACATGGAAACTAACACTCATCCTTTCCAAAATTTTTGTATGGTATTATGGTATATATATGTAATAATTGTTATTGTTAGCAATAGTAATTAATTAATTTAGAATTTCTCTGTTGTTTTTAAGTATTTAAATGTAGGAAGAGACCCTTAAATAATTATAAAAGATTGTATAATAATTCCAAAATGTTAAAATGAATGAGAATCTCTTTGTCATCACTATTAAAATCAGAAAGTAATGAATCATCTATTACTAGCAGGCTGGTGATACCAGAAGCTCAGTAAATAGCTTTTGACTTTTAGTGCCATTGTTTCCTTTTCTTAATCGGAAAATGCAGTTATAAGGCCAGGTACAGTGGCTCATGCCTATAATCCTAGCACTCTGGGAGGCCAAGGTGGGTGGATTGCTTGAGCTTACAGGTTTGAGACCAGCCTGAGCCAAAGTGAGACACCCGTCTTTAAAAACAGCCAGTGTTGTGGCAGGTGCCTGTAGTTCCAGCTGCTTGGGAGGTTGAGGCAAGAGAATTGCTTGAGACCAAAAGTTGGAGGTTGCTGTGAGCAATGACACCACGGCACTCTACCCAAGGTGACAAAGGGAGACTCTGTTTCAAAAAAAGAAAAGAAAATTCAGTTATACTAGAGATCTGAATTTTTTTTTTGTCATTACCTAGTAAAAATGACTTAGGGGAAGGCTGGTGGGTGGTTAGGTTCTAGAGATGATGATGAGCCTGGTGGATGATCCTAAGGACTTGCCAGATCAAACCTGTTTGTTTGCTCTGACTGCTGGGCTTCCAGGTTAATGCTGGGTATAGTCCAGGGAGTAAGTATGGGGGAACAGAGGGTGGAAGGGAGATGCCCCAGCCTCCTTCGTGGAAATTCACCTGGCCCCTTAGAGTAGTGGTTCTCAATCTGTGGGTCGTGACCCATAGGAACTGTATCAAAGGGCTGTGGCATTAGGAAGGTTGAGAACCACCGCCTTAGAGTGCTGCTTTGGATTAAGAACAAAGGGTCTGTTATGAGCTAGATAGATCCACTCCTTCCATAGTGGTCACATTCAGAAGAGGGCACCAGAAGGGAGCAAAGGACCTCTCGACTCAGCTGTTTCCACCAAAGAGGCTACATGGCATGCAGTCAAACTGAGAATGCTCCTTGAATTGTGTCCTTTTCTGTGTGCTGACCATTTTGCTTAGTTCTAGATCAGCATTACATTTATTTTGGTGTGTTTTAAACAGAATTTTAGTAGGGATTTTTTTTATATTAAATTTGCTGTTCTTTAGAAGTCACATTTTTAAGTCCCTCTTAAAATAGGGTGAGTCTCCCCTAGAAACAATGAGGATTATCATCAAGTGTTTTTTTAACCTGGGCAGAAATTTCTCGAGCTATTATAAAGGACAGTGTTCACTAATAAATGCTTAAGTCTAGAAATTGCTGTTTCATTAATGGGTAAAAACTGGACAGCTTATCCCTTTCTTAGAGAGTTCCTGTGGGAGGCAAGAAGTAGGAGAAAAACCCTTCCTACACTCTTCCTTAGTTTTCTATGTTATTTTCTGTGGTCTAAAGAGAGACGTATCCTGTTCCCCTTTCCCAAATTATCACTTCCTCTCTTATATTCAATCCCAGCACACCCACAGGGGCCAATTCTCACCTCTGGTCTTTTTATTGTACATATCATTTATTTCTGTAATCTTTCCAAATGACTCCAAAAAGTGAACGTATGTGTATTCTTAGAGGTGTCATCTCACTTGTTTTTAAATTCTAACACCAAACAGAATTTTAATCAATCTTTGTAAGTCAGTTAAATCAAAAGTTTGGATACAATCCAAGAGTTGAAGTTACTGTTATTGAGTTTTCTGCAATGGATATTTTAATCATGGGGAAAAGATTATGGTGACACTTGACATTCTTTATCTTGCAGGTGAGAGAGTAGAGTCACCTGAACGCTCTGTCTTGTCAGTTTTATCCATGACATGAGTAGATGAATTCCGTGTCACGTTCTTCAGATTCTCAAGAGTCTTCAGGGGAAGTACGGTGCTCACTGTGTGTGTACTGTCAGTCCTGGTAAAGTGGCAGATATCCTGGGCTCTTGTACTGACATTTTGGGGCTGTTCTTTTCTTTTTTTATTTATAAAGCAAGTTAGGCTTATGCCAGAGTTAGTGGCATAAGGGAGAGGCTTATGCAGAGTTAGTTTGAGAGGAGAATTGGTAGGATTTGGAAAAGATTTTTCAATGAAAGTCTTAGGGGAAATGTCTGCTTATCTTTTGGAGCAAATGGTAAATGGATTAGCCAGAAAGTGGTCAGAAAAATAAGCATTTGTTTTTCTTGGTGTTTATTTGAGGACAGAGGGCTGAAAGCAAGATACGGGCATGTTGACCTGGGACTCAGGTGAAGAACACTGCTAAAGAGAGACTGCTTTTGATAAATGGTAATCATCCCCACGATGATAAAAAGATGATGAAGATAGATTATACTCCTTTACTTTTTATAGGACCAATCAATATCATTTTATATTTCAACCAATGAAGCCATTCAAAGAGAGGGTGCCAAAGAGATAGGCGAATACATTTCCAGAGAGAAGGGGGCAATCAATTTAGAAGTAAGAGTTTTTAATGTCCTTCCTGGTCAGGAGGTCAGAGATACATCCCCAAGTCAACTGTGTCAATTAGTGTCACTCTGTATGTAAAATCACTTAACATGGCAAAGAACTACTTCTTTAAAGGGACAAGGAAAAGGGCAAAAGTAATAACTCAAAGAGACTTTGATGTGTAGGGTTAATGTAACTTACAGAAATGCACAGATAATTTAGGGTATATCCATCGCTTCTTCTCTTCAAAAGAGCTAAGACTCCAAATGTTGCTTAGACTGTAAGAACAATTTGTTTAAGGTCTAATATGTAAAATCAGTTTCAATGTTCAAATAAATAGATCTTTTAGGCAAATGAAAAATGCAAACAAAAATGGGACCGGGGAAAGGGCTGACTCACACGGCGAGAACTGTGAAGACCTTACATAGTACTAGGGGAATGAATGCAGCTTGAAAACCAGGAATGGGAGATGCTGTTTCTCACCCAAGGGTCCAGGGAAGGGAATCATGAAATGTCTAAGTATAATGCCAGGTCAGTACAGGAGGGACTGAAACGTGGGCAGACTAAGTCATTGAGAGGTTGGCACAGGGCAGGCAGCCAAATAAGAACTAACTGCACTAAAGAAGATGGAGACTTTACATCTTTTGTATTAACTTGGATGGAGGTGGAACACATTCTTTTCAGTAAAGCATCACAAGAATAGAGAAGCAAGAATCCAGTGTATTCAATTCTAATAAGAAGGCAGTAGATGAGCTAATACAAGGGAGGAGTAGAGGAATGAGAAAGTGGGGAGAGGGCAGGAGGGAGAGGGATGGGGGCCAGGGTGTATGGCACACCTTTTTGGGGTGGGATACAATTATAAGAGGGACTTTAACAAATGCAATCAGTATAACCTAATTCTTTTATTCAAAAAAAAAAAAAGTGCAGAGAAACTACACTAACTTTTGGCAAAAAGAGGGAGATTGTCCTGCCAATAATTGGCAACAAAATAAAGAAGAAAACCCGAGGAGCAGGTTGAACCCGAGGAGCAGGTTCCCTGAGCACTGGTTACCATTTTCTCTATTCCTGGAGAGACGGATCACCCATCTGCAAGTGATGTGAAGCAAATTACTTACAGAGAGGCAGCAGGTGACAACACAAGCCTGGATTCCTGGTCAGCCAGTCCCTTTAGGCTCAGGACCGCTGCCTGGAGTGGATGGAATCTTGGCTTCATGTGCCCTATTTGGACTGCAGCTGTGGTACCCAAGAAAGCAGCCTCCACTGGGATTTCCACTCCAGGGTTATCAGACTCACTGGGCTAAAGCTTTGAAGACATAGTGTTTCTGGGGGAATGAAGCAGAATCCAAGGCCTCCTGGCAGGTCTCTCCCTGTCTCAGGATGTTACATTCTCCATGTGCTACAGTTACTTTTGAGGACTACAGTGAGAAAGGAGGAAGGCCAGCCAGTCCAAGGCCACATAGGGACCCGTCCTGCAAAATCTACCAGATCCAGTGGACTTGCAAAGCCATGTTGGTGTCCAATAGGAATGTGAACCAGTAGGTAGGTCCAGCTTCCTGTCTTACCATCAACCAGGATACAGGCGTGTCCCACACTCCAGCTAAGAAGGAAGTGTGGGGGGGGGGGCATGGCAGTGGCCGCCTCCTTATGTCACGCTTCCCTGGAATCTAGGAAGTGTGACAACTGTCTGAGCATTGTTGAAACTGGAATTTTGTCAGGATTATGTTTTTTAAGCATTGACAGTTACCTATATTGAACTATGGTTGGAAGGAAAAAATGTCATTTGATTGTCTCAGAGATGGGTATCAGGAGAAGTGGGCGAGGGAGGGTATCTGTTTTTGTCTATATCAAGAATCAGAGCATAGAGGTGTCTACAGTGATTCTCACATGGGTATGGAGGGTGTTGCCCCTAAAGGAACATTTTGCACTATCTAGAGACATGTTTGATTATCATGCCTGCAGGGGACATGCTACTGACGTCTAGTAGGGAGAGGCCAGGGACGCTGCTGAGCACCCTACACACACACATACACGCACACATATGCACATACACACATACACATAAACACACACAAACACATATATGCACACACACTTATCCACACAC
This sequence comes from Galagoides demidoff, assembly GCA_963574575.1. Taxonomy (NCBI): domain Eukaryota; kingdom Metazoa; phylum Chordata; class Mammalia; order Primates; family Galagidae; genus Galagoides; species Galagoides demidoff. Next base: position 38,627 of record CAUYQV010188579.1, read on the forward strand.
ACATACACATATACACTTATCCACACCCACATACATACACATACACACTTATCCACACACATACACACATACATATGCACATACACACTTATATACATACAAACACACATACATACACATACATACACACACATACACATACACACTTACCTACACACACATACATACACATACACACTTATCCACACGCATATACACACATACACAAGTATATATATATATATATATATATATATATATATATATATATATACATACATATACACACACACACACACTTATTGGGTTCAAAATGACAATAGTGTGGAAGTTGAGAAATCTTGGTCCCGAGGTAAGTAGATGGTTCACCTGAAAATGAGGGAGCGGGAAGGGTCTTACCACCAGGCCTGGTGTAAGAAATGGGTGAACTGGGACCTGGTGGTTGTGAAACTGTTAAAAAGCAAAGAATGTCCCAGGGTGGGAGTAGCGTGGAGTGGAATGGAGTGGGGAGTAGTTGGAGGAACAGCTACATTTCTTAACAAATGTGTCTGGAGGAGAAACCAACATCTGTTACTTTAGAGAGGGAGTTAATTTTCTCCCAGTTCCTTTTCTGGAGGGATTTGTGGTCAAAATAATTCTTGTCTACTTAGGTTCACTTAAGCCGGAAGGAAGGAAGAGATAAGATCTACTTTTTCTTTTAGGTCTCCTCTATCTCAAGAAAAATCTCTGATTAATGCTGCTCCTTCCTTGAGCAATCCCTAGCTTTCCTGGTTCCTTTAATGCCATGGGGTGGTTTATGCTTAGTGCCTCCATTTTCCTCTGGCACCTTTCCTAGTCTATCCGTTCCACTCAGTTTATTCAGGGAGAGTTTATGAATGCCGCCCTCCCCAGTCCTTATTCTGCTTGCAGCTGACACTGTCGTTCACACAATTTTTTTTTCTTGAAATTCTTCCCTTGGTTTAGTCGTCTACGCTGTTCAGTCTCCCTAAAACCCCCTTGCACCCCTTTCTCCTTCTCTTGCTGCTTTTCTCACTCAGCGACTACTCCTGGTGCCTGTAGCCTTAGCTCTTGTCCTTTTTTATTTAATATATCTCTCGATGATGTCACTCTTCAACCTCCCCCATCAACTTACCAGGGATGATTCTTTTATCTTAAATGGCTAGTCCTGTTTCCTCCAAGTTACAGAAGCTTAATGCCAACCTGCTGGATAATCCACTTCACCACCCTGCCATTATCTCAAAGAATGAGTACAAAGCTGGTCATGCTTTTTAAATCAACTGCAGGGAGGTTGCATGATACCTTTAAGATGCCCCAGAGCAAAGCTCCTTTGACTTATACCTGATTTGCTTCCTTGCTACCTGGCTTTTCCTGTATTTCCTTATGTGGCTTTGCCTCAAGGCCGTGGGTTTCTGCTCCAGTAGGAAGATTCAATTTGTTGCATTAGTGAACAGCCATTACTCACCATGTAAGGTCTCAGCTTAGTGACCCTTTGCCTGCCTCATTTCACCCACACAAGTCCATTGTCGATGAAATTTTTACTTTAGTTAGTCTGGATTTTTCAGTCTTCCACTCATGCTGCTGGCTCACAACTCTTACAAGTTCATTCTTTTACCTTTCACTTAAATGTGCTATACTAGATTGTCTGGGCAAAACTGGTATTTAGGTAAGAGTTTCTACTTCCTCGGAGCAAAGAGTATATGCTATGGAAATTACTGTCTCTAGGGTAGAAGCTAGTGGGCAACAATTTCGGGGACAGTGAAGCTTTTTGGAACTTTCAAAACACATGGGGCTGGCAGTTGTGACACATAAGCATGGTGCTGGCATACTTCCTGTCTCTTCTGTTTAAACCTTCCTGCTTCCTCGGCAATTACCACCCTACCGAGCAGAACAGTGGAGTCTTGAGAGCTTGACAGTAAGAGCAAGAGCAAAGGATATGGGCTAGAAAGGAGGAGGAAATTAAACTGAGTACCAGGGTTTCCTTGTTCTAGTTATTGTGCAAATAATAAGTCTGATATGCTTTACTTAAAATACAGTTTTGAAAATTTTCATGAAATGAATTTTTGCAAGTCAAGTTCTATTTCAAACATACTATTTAAAATTCATTCTGGTAAATTCCATTAGGTTGTGAAGCGCGCTCAAAAAACATCACACTTTCATTTTCAGAGAAGCTGTTCCTTTTAATAATAGGCTTGTTTGCATTTACTCTACATTTTATTTCATGATCACATAGCCAGAAAAACAGTTTATGTTCTTCCCCTGGTCCATAGTTAGATTAAAATTACCTGCTTGAAGCTGGCCCAAAAAGAATTAAAAAATCTGATCTTTCTTTCGTTCAATTTTCTCAGTGTTGAAAGCCAGGATAAGTAACTTAGGTTAAAATAGTATTCTGTGGCCCAAATTAGCCACACTATACTAAATCCTTAGTAGATTTTCACTTCTTTTTTTGCTGTTACATTTCATTTTTAAAGCCATCAAGCTTTTTTCTACTCAGAAGAAATAAAATTATTGGATTTTTTTTCTTTATTTTGAAAAAATTTTCAGAGGTAAGTAAGGGAAATTACTGATAGCATTGAGAAAATGTGGTGTGAGGGGTTGTATTTAAGATATATTAGGCAGGAATTTACCTGAAAATATGATTAATTCACCATGGAGGATATGAACAAGGTTAGAAGTTCATATAATTAAAAAATTATGTGTTTTCTGTTTTTTTCCTAGCTTTTTAACTATATTTCCTGAAACATTGCTTATAGGAGAAAAAAATCAAGCTAAAAATCTTTTAATTGGTGACAGCATTGGGTATTCCTTGGAGTTGGCAGAAAAGTTTAGTAAAGACATTTAAAACATTCACAATAATTCAGTTTTATTGAGATTTTTTTATGTCATAGAACTTCAGGCTGGAATTTGTTATTTCCATAGGTTGATATTTGGCAAGAAAAAAATCCTAATACATTTCACCCTACAATGAAATAAGATTAGAGGTTTTTCAGGTTTGATTTATTTGTTTTCTATTTTTGTGGTATACTACTCTTAGAGAAAAATTTTATTCCTCTGAAAAAGTGCTATTTATAAAGAAGGTGAAATTCCATTACTGCCAATTGATGGAAGCATGAATTTCATAATGGCAAAAGCAAAGCCTAATGCAGCCAGAAGGTAGCCCCGCTTTCTGACTGTTATGTCTTGTGGAAATTGTCACCCAAGTATAATTTTGCTATTTTGCTTAGAAATTATATGGTGTGCCTGGGTAAGGTCCACAGAGTATAAATAACGGCTTGAGATAAATTCCCAGGGCCTGAAAAACAGGTGAAAAGAAATTGTATTCTAAATCACCAGGATTTGTTTGATTGTATATTTTTTGGTTAGTATGATAATAGCAAGTCTTTTATCTCTGTTGTGTAACAGAGATGCAGGTTGGGATTTTTTTTTTTTCTTTTCTCGTGTGAAAAATTAAAATGTGCTTCTTTAGTTCCCTGTGAAAACCTCTGTGGATAATTATTTGCCAAGTGCTGACAGATTTCCTCTCTTCCCTCCTTTTCAGTCTATTCCTCTTACAGGACCCCAATACTCTTGTAGATATTTAAGTCATGGTCCATGATTCTGCTTAATGAATCTTTCTATGAATTTTTGTCCCATTCAACTTATAATAAGAGCCACACTCCAAAAAGTCTGTACCCTCATTTTCATTCATTTTGATCTCAGGACCCCTTTTTATTCTCTCTCTTTTCTTTCTTTCTTTCTTTTTTTTTTTTATGGGGTCTCACTCTGTAACCCCAACTACCAGTGTGCTATGGTCTCACCATAGCTCACAGCAAACTCAAACTCCCGGGCTCAAGTGATTCTTTTGCTTCAGTCTCCTGAATAGCTGGGACTATAGGCGCCCGTCAAATTATCTGGCTGGGTTAATTTTTCTATTTTTAGTAGAGATAGTGTTCACTCTTGTTCAGGTTGGTTTCGACCTCCGGAGCTCAAGCAGTCCTCCCTAGTCAGCATCCCAGAATGCCAGGATTATTGGAGTGAGCCACTGCGCCTATCCTCATTAATACACTTAAACATTATTGAGTTTCCCCCCAAAACTCTGTTTATGTGAATCATATATGTTGATAATTATTATACTAAAAATTAAAGCACAAAAATACTTGTTAATTCATTTAAAAATAATAATACACAATACACATAACATTTAATAAAAATGACTAGATTTATAAAAACAAACAGGTACTGAAATGAATGGTGTTGTTTTACATTTTGACCAGTTTCTTTATGTTTTGGCTTAGAATATGGCTGGATTTAGAATATGTAGTTTTTACTTAATTTATTGCAATACCACATGTCCTTTACCTCAGGTCTCTGTAAAGGGATCTTCCTTTCCCATCACTTACGAAGTCACCTCCTATCCCTTACCCTCTTTGACTTTCTCCATTGCATTTAAAACTGTGCAAAATGATATTATCTATGGTTGTATTTATCACCTATTGCTGGTCATTTAATTGTAAGCTCTACTTAGGCCTGGGTCTTGTCTGTCTTAAAAACCATTTTGTAATAGTTTTCTATTATTGTGTAACAAGTTATCCCCAAATTCAGCAGTTTAAAACAATAAACATTTATGTATTTATTATTTTTATTTATTTTTTTGAGACAGAGTCTCACTTTCTCATTTTTGGTAGAGTGCTATGGCATCATAGCTCACAGCAAAGAACACCCAGCTATTTTTAGAGGTAGGGTCTTGCTCTTGCTCAGGCTGATCTTGAACTCCTAAGCACAGGCAATCCGCCTACCTCTGCCCCCCAGCGTGCTAGGATTAGAGGTGTCAGCCGCTGCAGCTGGCCACAGCAAACATTTGTCATCTCTGAGTGTGGCTCAGTGTCACGTCTGAGTGTGGCTTAGCTGGGGACCTCCAGCTCAAGATCTCTCCTGGGGTTGCACTCAAGTTAGGAGGAAGGGTTTTCTCTTAAGCTCAGGCCTGTGGTTGTTGGCAGGCCTCCATGATCTACTTTCAAATCAATTCACGTGTGGGCCAGGGCTGCCTCTCTATATGGCAGCTGGCTTTCTCTGGGGTGAGAGAAGGCATCTACAACTGAAGCCACAATATTTTCATAATTTAATCTTGGGAGTGACGTCCCACCACTTTTGTCATTACTTTTTACCAGAAAGGAGTCACTAGGTCTAACCCACAATGAGGAGAGGGTATTACACATGGTTGGATGGTAAGGAGTGGGAGTTCTGAGGGGCTGCCCCATCAACTGTGCTCCCAGGACATAGCACAGCATCTGGATAGAGCAGGTGCTCAGTAAATACTTGTCAAATGAGGGTAGTGCCCTGAAGTGCTCGGAGGATTTGGTTTTATTTTCTGAGCAGAAGGGGGATTATTTACCTTAGAAGGCTTTAAAAATCTCCACTATTTTTCATGGCTCCTCGTGTGTGCTTGCTATTTAGGCAGTTGGTGTAAGCCTACAGAGAAAGGAAAATATTAAGTTCTTTGGGATAAGAAGAGTTGTTGGCTGGTGTCTTTTGTGACTTCAAGTGAGAAATTGGGTAAATGTTTTAGTCCCAGGCTATAACGTGTTTCTGTAAAGAAAATAGGAAGAATAATATCTGTCCCAACCATTCTTCTCCTTATATAAAATTTTATCATTTTATCAGAGAAATTGCATTCTTGTGGATTCAATGCTTCTTCCTGATATATTCATTTGGCTTCCCAAGGCAAGGAACACATTGAGTTGTCTGGTTGGCCCCATTTGTTCTAAGATATAATAATTGCAAATTCATTAACGTTATCCATAAACAATTGTAAGAACTTTCTAAAAAATGTAATGTGCTTAATTAACTTACTTTACTACATAGACCTGCTTAAGGTTTATGATTTTAGGTCTTTTGAAGGAAATTATAGCTATCTTCCCTTTTAGTCACTGTATGACGACATTGTTTTTACCCTTGTTTCTAGGGCTGTATACATTAGTCAGTTGTTAGAATTGTTTTCCTCTAGGACCTTTGGCTGGGAATATGACAAAAAGGATATGTTATTTAAACTGAGAATGAGAATGAAGGAAGAGATACTTTTAGTGAATTAGAAGTAGGTCTAGGCTGGATGTCTGGCCAAGAAAAGGGGTGACCTAAGATATAGCAATGTATCAATTAAGATAAAAGAGGTTGGAGTATTTCGTAGACTAAATGCACTGATTTTTCTCTTTTGCCTGTTTTTTTTTTTTTTCCAAGTACAGATGACATGGACATCATAGATGGAAGGTGTTTTACAATAGCATTCTTTTTTTTTTTTTTTTGTAGAGACAGAGTCTCACTTTTTCGCCCTCGGTAGAGTACAGTGGAGTCGCTCCAACAACCTCCAACTCCTGGGCTTAGGTGATTCTTCTGCCTCAGCCTCCCAAGTAGCTGGGACTACAGGTGCCCGCCACAACGCCCGGCTATTTTTTGTTGCAGTTTGGCGGGGGCTAGGGTTTGAATCCACCACCCTCGGTATATGGGGCCGGCGCCCTACTCACTGA